>JZLH01S0058969.1:7003-24357 GCA_001188425.1 Eucidaris tribuloides | reverse complement strand
TATTATTATTATTATTATTATTATTATTATTATTATTATTATTATTATTATTATTATTTTAGTTGACGCCTTTATTTACCGCACCAAGGTCTTGATTTCTTTTATTACAAGTCAATGAGAAAGTTTTTTATATATTTTTTTACTGCTGATTTAAAGCTATTCAGAAGTGAAAGGGGATTACGCAGTAAGCGCTAATTTATGTAAGCTTGGTATGTACAGTGTGTCCAATGATAAGGAAAGCGAGATTGATGAAGATATTTTCATATCTTATCAACAAATATGTAAAGAAAGTCATACATGCTTGGAGTATATTTTAACTTCTTTAATTAAAGACAGGGTAAGGGATTTGCACGTCAGAAAACGGCAAAATTAAAGGATTCAGCTCAAATCGTTCACAATGTAAAGATTGGTATAAATAAACACCTGTCATACCCTCCCTACTCAAAAGAATTGCAACATACACTATAACGCATACATTTTATATTGAAAGGGCCTTTCTAAGAATGATGTCCTTACTCCATTCATTATTGGAAACTAATAAATTATTTGGAAAGACATTAATAAATATAATTTCTCCTTTCTTCTCCAAGCAGGAGAGATGATCAAATGCAGGCGCAATCACGACAGAGGGGCTAGAACATAAAATGTAACATTTGTTCGCCTCCATATAGGGGTAGGGTGTTTAATTCACACTAACATAGTAATTCGGTTTCATATTACCAATAAAACGGTTTTGATGGTTTGGAAAGACTTCCAGCAAACAAAAATTATCAATATGTTCCTCTGAAGGGGTCTCAGAAAGAAGACCACACCCCTCGAAGACGAAAGTGACCTCCTATCTTCATAAGACAGCGACAAGGAGGGTAAGGTTACTAAATAAAGATGATGGCTTTCTCTTGGCATCATTATATCCAATGTACTGCGAAGTCTCATGACAGTAAACTTTAAGATGTTTACAAAAAAAAAACTGCCTTTAGAATTGAGAAAGAATGAGAAATTATATCTTGAAGAGGTCTTGTTTAAAATATGGCGCGTTTCCTCCTTACCACTGTCCTATGAAGATAGGAGGTCACTTTCGTGTTCAAACTAGGGTGTGGTCTTCTTGTCGAGACCCCTTCAGAGGAACATAGTGACCTTTTTTGTTTGCTGAAAGTCTAAAGTTTCCAAACCACTTAAACCGTTTTATTGGTAATATGAAACCGAATTACGATGCTAGTGTGAATTAACACCCCACCCCTACGGAGAGCAAAAAAAAGGATAAATTTTATGTTCCAGGCGCCTCTGTTGTGGGCGCGCCTGCATTTGATAATCTTTACGCCTTGTAGAAGAAACGAGAAGGAATATTCATTCATGTCTTTTCAAATAATTTCTTATTTTCCGATAATAAATGGAGTTAGGTCATCATTTTAGAAAGACGCCTTCAACGTTGAATGTATGCGTGATAGTGTGTGTTGCAATACTTTTGAGTAGGGAGGGTAGAACCTTTGGGTAGAATACGTAGTTTTGGTGAAAATCCGGACAATTAAACTTCTAAATTTATATTGACGTTAACGTGCACGTTCCAAAATTGTCCGACCTGTCGTTAGCCGAAGGTCGCGCGAAGTTTAGCCGTTTAACCAATCGGTGTGCTCCACTGGTCATGCGAACATGCATTTCCAAATAGTTAATAATCCTCAATGCTCTTTAAAGATTGTGTCTCAGGGATGTGAAAGTCCATTACTTCCCTTCATTACCAATACCAAACGGTAGTTTAGTACTTGCAAATGGTGTGTTGAAAGTTTGAGATCCATACGTCATGAATTTGTTGTTTTATGAGAAAAACTAATAACGACATGTTACCAGAATGTTGTTCTTTCCGTGAGTTTCAATTTTGCTCAAACTGCGAATCACGGTTTTGGTGTAACGTTGCAAGACCAGCGCAGCACTCTGATTGGTTAAACGGCTAACCTCCGCACGACCGTTGGCTAACGGCTGATCGGACAATTTTGGAACGGCACGTGCACGTTTGACGTCGCGGATTTTTTGAAATTGCTTCTGAGTAATTTGAAAATGGATGAAGTTTGACCGTCCAGATTTTCACCAAAACTCGATATTTTACCCCAAGTCTCTATGAGAGGTGTTTATTTATATTGATCTTCACATTGGATATGATTTCAGCTGATTTCATTCATTTAGATGTTTTTTTGACGTGCAAATGAATGACACAATCTTTAAGTGGCTTTGATTATGTCTAAAATGTAGCACTGAAACAAATTGTATTTCAAAATGATTATTTAGAGCTTTAAAAAAGTGAAAATCTATGAGTACTCGGTTTGACCGGTTTTATAGAGGTCTTTGAAGTTTGGACATATCAAAGAATGGCACGAATGTCATAGTCGGCCACAGTCGAGCACACACACACAGGGGTGGTTGCACCGAATATACTGCAACGCATATCACAAACACTGTCGGTGATAAAGTTTAGTAGTGCACATTTCCCAAAATCTGGCCTTATCGGTGCTTTTAAATCTGTGGTTTTATTTTTGACTCTAACATCGATGATATTGGTTCTTTTAATTCTACATTTTTCTTATTTTTGGCTATCACGTCAGTTTATGTATATATTTCGTAAAACAGGCCAAAGTTAAATCAACCAACATATTTAGCTGATAATGTTAAGGATGTCAACTCTAGGTACTTGGAAAGGAAAGAGGCTTTGCACAATGATAACAACGATCCCATTCCCAAAATTTAAGAGTGTATCCTTATGCGCAGCCAACGATATTTTAATTTATGTATATTTTTAAGAATACTTAACCCAACACAGGCTATTTATTTGAGCAAAAAACTTAAGATTGACCAATCAAAACAACATCATCAGTGTCACACTTTGAGAAAACATTGATAACATAAAATTTGCTAACAGTAATGGGGCTCCACCCACTGATGATCCAAAGATGATGGGAGATAATTTGAAAATTGCCAGTATGCTTGCGGAAGCGCGCCGAAAGTTTGAGAATTTGTATACGTGTTGCAAGCGAGGCTCGACGAAAATTTGACAATACATGTAGCATAATTATGATGGCGCTGCGCTGAAAATTTAAGAATTGCATATTTTTGCTTGCAAAGTGAACCGAAACTTTGAACAATTGGGTAATGTATGATAGTATTTTGATGTTAAGTTTAATGGTTTTGTAGTATTTTCACTGCTTTTAAAACATACTTTGCAAAATGTTTTAGTTTTCCTGACAACTAATAACAATGACAATAAGACCATTACAAAATCAATTTGGCAGACCGGGGGGGGGATTGGGGTTCAACCCCTAACCCCCTAGTTCCGGACAAGTTTCACACAATTTTTATATAAACTGTTATTGGGAGTTCATGAAACAAAATGTATACCTTCGAAAGTGGCAGAAAAGTTGGAAAGTAGACTAATTATCAATGGCTGTCCATTTTATGTCCCCCCCCCCAAAAAAAAAAAAAATAGTGGCAGCAAAGAGTCAATAGTCTCATAAAACTACTGGGAGCAGTGAGTCCTGACCCCCGCCCGGGATTAATATTCTTAGGCGTCCCCTGGAATCCATGGTCAGTCCCTTACCCGCATGAAAAAGGTACATTCCTGTCTTACGTACGCCCCCCCCCCCACTTGGAAGGGCCGCGTATGTTGATAAGGATTCACCAAATTCAGTGGTTAGGGCTCGAGGAGGGACGTTAGCGCACATGAACATTCAATTCAATACAATAAAGGTTTTATTAAATCAGACATGGCAGCCAAGAGCTGAATTGTGAATGATTATACAATATTGTGCAAGTAAAAAACACAAAACAAAACACACACAAAAAACAAAAAACATGGTGACACCCAAAGAAACTGGACCTTATTCATTACCGAACAAAAGATGAAGAATGAGCCCCTCGAAATCCATTGGGGGGGGGGGGAGTGCATGTGCATATGTGTGTCTTTTGTCTGTTTATATTTTTTCAGTCGGAATTCAGAACTTAATCATTATATGCCTAGAGTAGTAGTAGTAGTAGTAGTAGTAGTAGTTGTAGTGGTAGTAGTAGTAGTAGTAGTAGTAGTAGTAGTAGTAGTAGTAGTAGTATTGGTAGTAGTAGCAGAAGTAGAAGTAGTAGTAGTAGCAGTAGTAGAAGTAGTAGTAGTAGTAGTAGTAGTGGTAGTAGTAGTAGTAGTAGTAGTAGTAGTAGTAGTAGTAGTAGTAGTGCAGTGTTATAGGACTCATGTCCGGACTCGAGTCCCAAAATACCGGACTCGGACTCGGACTCAGACTCGGACTCGGAGACCAAGGACTCGGAGTACCTTTTTGGTTATACATGTCTCTGGCAATGTACAAAAAACAAGCCCGGAATAAAAAAAATGCATTTCAAAGCGATGGTACGTGAATTTTCATTCGCGAGCGTTTTTCCACCACACGCTGGTACTTTGCATCTGTGCAAATTTTACTGGTGAATACATAGGCCTATAATGTCTAAATGTTGGTGTTTTACAGTGTTTATTTGTCCATTTAAATACTACTGTATCATGTAGGTCTCTTTCAAAGTGTGACTTTTTAAACGGTGCTTCCACAATATGAAATAGTGTGTTAAAGGGTCATGTACTATGTTATATGATGTTGCAGCACAATAAGATGGGGATTACTGCAACTTTCACATTTTTTGACGAGATCGATGTTAAAGTATCTGGTTATCGGGCACACAGAACGTAGGCAACATGTGTTATGTTTTGCGAAATGTCTATCATTCAAGTTTTGTTTCGATCATTGATGTAATATTTGTGTTGGAATTTTACAATGAGTTGAGCAGATAGTACACTTGTGATTTGGTTCACTGACAAAGTTCATAGAGGGTCATTCAACTATGCAAGTCTTTATCAATCACATTTTCTGGAGAACTTGTCTGTGTCCCCACCTAATGTACGTCACTTCTATAGGTAGCTCCATGGTTATAAAACTTGGTATACAAATTGCACAACAATTGCTCCTTGGTATAGTAGCCTCCCTCATATTTTAATTTATTATAGTCTGTCGTTGAGCCATATATAAATAATTTATCACCATGTAAACAAATCCAAATAAACAGTCATGACTGTTTCTGACTACATAATGTACACTGCATGTTGATTCCTTAAAAGTCCTGTATTTATTTACTAGTATGTGTTTTATCTCTCTTCTACTTCCATGATTTTCGGGAGTCAAGTGATGGAGTTTGAGATGTCTATATACTAGTACATGTATACATACATGTACAATGTATGTATCAGTATACACCTTGGTGGGCCACAGTACTATTAGGCAATGCCAAGTACACTTTATTCAATGTCATGTGTACTCTATTCAAAGTCAAGTCCAGTCTTATTGTTTCCTGTTCACTCGACCATTAAGCACGCCGGCCAACGTCCTTCTTAGACAATAGTAGTATACACCATGTTTTCTTTGTTTATGTTCCAGTATATTCTATCACTTTTTATGACTATGTTTGTTTGGTAGTTATAGTAACAACTTGGTTTGGTCAGTGTGGTATACATGTTGCAGTAAGAAAGCCAGGAAGGCATTTAATACTTGAACGTACGAGTCTACACATCGATGTCGTCAAAAAGTTGCAGCGCTAATAATGACAGAGTTTAGTCAACAATTATTTCCAATTGCTTATAAGACAGTCTAAGCCTCCAATTGGTAAGTGTATACATCTGATTTTACTCTGTATTCAATAGTCAGTATTTCTGTATATAGTATTTCATATTCTAACTTCTCATCGTTTGACAAGAATTGTGATATGTTCCCGGCTACAATTGTGTACTTAATTAAATCGTATTGTGGCAAGAGACGCGGTGAGGCAGCCACAAAATCCGCTATAAACGAATTGTAAATAGATAATGTAGTCTAATTGTCATGTCCTTATTCCTTCATTTTTTAGAATGCAGAGTTAAATCCTGCTATACATTATCATAACCAAAGCAAAAACAGTTACAAGTCTGGAATCCAGACTATGCTGTGTGGGTGGTATTGCACTGGCCCATGTGTAGAGTATACGCATGCAACGGACAAAATTGTTGGCTTTCTATTATATCTCTCTGATGTTCGAGTTCAAAACAGTACGAGCTACCGAGCAATTTAGCTTTTCCTTTTCGTATAAAGGATGGTACTGTGTTTTCTAGCATTGCAATCGATATCTTAAATTCATCTGTACATTGTGCAGGTATGTATGATTTAAATCATTGCGCTACGGGTCACTGTGCATATTTGTATGCTTCGAATAGTCACTGAAACTTTCGATACCGGTACATTGAAGTCTGTGGGATGGAAATAAATACTGGTTATAAATAGTGAATATGTGTACAAGGATATTGTTCAAGCATTATGCTTTCAATTTGCTTCTCGTTTGTTATAGCTCGAGTTGTATTTTAGTTATCTGATATTGCTAACACGAAAACATTATTTGTACTCCCAATTTTTCTTTGTTTTACACCCTTTTTAATATGAAACAGGTGCAGGAAGTATGAGTTCCAATGGCATCACAGTCAATCTGTTTGGACCAGAATGGCAGTGCTGGACAGTTAAATTCTAGTCTATCTACAGATTCAAATCCCTTCAATTCAAGTTTATCAGCAGATCTAGAAACATTAAATTCCAGTTTATCTACTGATTTAGAGCCTTTAAACTGTACGTCTTTTAGTACAGATATAGCACCACTGGACTGTTCAAATGATACCACTCTAAGTACTGATCCTGAACCGCTGATATGCTCTGATTCAAGTTCATCTGATGATGAACAACATATTGAGGTCCAGACATCAACACCAATCAAATTCGTTGAAACTCTTCCTCCACCATGTCCAATATCACCAGTCGCAGGTGATGGTTACGAGGGCGTGAAGGGCAGAATTGGGAAAAAACAAAGAGACCCTTTTGATGTGCTGAGGACAAAATGCTGCTCTAAACAGTGTATGAAAAATCTATCTGCGCTAGATGTAGAATTATGCGAAATACAATTCAGCAGCAAAACACCGTGTCAACAAAGACAATTCATTTTAAATAACATTCATGAAAAGAGTCAAATTTCTGTGACTTCTGAAAGAAAACGTGTGATTGAGGGTGCTTTTGTTTTAAGAGGAAAGACGGTGTGCGAAAAGGCCTGGTGCTTGGCACATGGCATAACGCCCGGACGCTATGCCAGATGTCAGGAGCTATTTCAAACAGGGGTCCGGTCGATCCAACATGGAAACAGCGAAAAGGTGCGAATTCGTGAAAAAACATCAGAGGCAATCGCATGGATGCGGTACTTGTTTGAGAGAATAGGGGACTGGATGCCACACAAGACCCAGATTCACCTGCCACCATCATATACAAAAAAATCTTTGTATGAAAGAATGGTCAACGAATTCTGCGCACGGGGGGTGGAGCGGACGAATATTATATCATACGAACACTTCACGTCCGTTTGGTCAGAACACCTGCCCCATTTCGTAATTGCTAAGGTAAGTTTATTACACGTTTTAAATTTGTAGTCCAGTATATACATGTATTTCATCTGTCAGCTGCTCAGTATGTACAAGGGAATCCTTTCCAAATTCCAGGACGTCCATTGATAGAATTGCAATTAAATACTAGAATTTACAGTATAATTTGTGGTAGAAATGAAAGGAAAGTCATCAAATTAGAAGTTATCCAAAAACCCAAATTTTGGAACAAACAAATACCGGAATCAGTATACCGTACAAGGTTTCTGCTAAATATTGAAAAAAAAATCGTTGTGCGACTGTCAGAAGGTTGATTAGCAATTGTTCTAAGCAGAAGGGTGCTAATTACCTTGTACTTGAATTTTTTCATATTTCTTCCTGATATACTAATAAAAGGACCTCAAAGATCACAATACTGTACTTTAATTTCATGTGTAATACAAGTAAGCCAATGGTTGTCAAGTAAGGAGCAATTTACTGTTAACGACCTTCTGCCAGCCCCACGACGAAATGCTGTAAATGCTGTGTAGTGTACCATGGACGGTTAAAGCCCAAGTTTAGTTTGGGGAATTTTTTGTTATTTGAAAGCTGAAATTTGACCCCGAGATTTTAGACTATATTTTATATGATAGCATCCAAAGGGTTAAAAATGCTTTAAGGTTACATTTGTTATACCTCATCTGAAAAAGCAGACTATGTTCTTTCAGATGAGGTATAACTCATATAACCCTTTTTAACCCTTTGGGTGTTATAATGCAAAATATAGCTGAAAATCTCGGCCCCCCCCCCCGAGATTTTTCATTAACTAATTAAAACAACTAAAGGTTATGACTTTGGGGCATAAAGCTTTAAAATAACAAAAAATTCACAAAACTAAACTTGGGCTTTAATCTAGCTTTTTTGTTGAGTGAGGTTGACCCAATTCCAATGACGATGGGAGAACATTTGAAAATTACATGTTTGCGCGCAAATGCGCCAAAAAATGTGAAATTGTGTATATTTTGATAGTGTTTTTATGTTACGTTTAACCCTCTCCACTCAAATAGGGCAATTTGCTCATTGTACAATTAAATTCAACAACTTGACGATCGCAATGCGTTACTGTACCAGAAAAGCGATCAAATGGCCATAACGTCTAAGCGACATCTATAGAACAATTACCAGTATCAAATCAATGGTACAATAAGGGAAGCAAGATTTAAAGAAAATATCAAAATCAAATTGGTTATTATCATCCGCTTAGAATTAATTCAGCGTACAAGTCAATGATTTTGTAGTGTTTTGCACTGCTTGTTACACATAATTTTCCATACGTTTTAGTTTTTCTGGCATCTACTAACACAATAATACCATAAAAAGGTTTCACTTGGCCGCCCAAGGGGGGGGGGGGGCTTAATCCCCTACCCCCCCCCCGTAGATCAAACAAACCTTTTCAGTGTGAATAACCAAAGCTGGTAGGCCATTAAGGCGCTAAATAAACTTCAGTTCATCAGAAGCATACAACGATTATGTTTGACGTTTTGTGACTGCAATTATGCTCTCTTGGTATACTGTGGTTTCAGACTATAATTCGTGTGTTGCTTGAAAAAAAAATAAAGTATTATTCAATTATTTTTACCCCCTCGCCTGACGAAGTCGAAGGAGGGTGTGGTAAAGCCGCCGCCCGTCCGTCCTTATACGTCCGTAACACTGCATGTTTCCCAAGTGTATTTATTTTTCAATTTATACCATTTGCCAAAATTATACTTGACTTTAACTTATGTTTGACGGATTTTCGTGCAAGTTGGTGTGAAGGACATGATATCAGAATGAAGCCTAAATTCGATGTCGGAGTATGAAGATCAAAGGTCAAAGCTCATAGGCAAGTAAATACAAAACAATAACAACAACAACAACAAAATAGATATACCTTTGTAACTGGTTTCCGTTCAACAGATTTTCATGATATTTAGTGCGGAGTTGAATGACATCAAAATAAGGCAGAAGTTATGCCCCCCCTTTTTTTTAGAAACACCATGTACTGGGAGATTCATATAGCAGGTTTAAACTATTTGGTTCTTGAAGCATATTGCAGTTCTCCCTCTCATATCTCTATCCTATACGTTATTTGCAGAAGTCAGAGTTTACTGAGTGCACTATCTGTACAAACTTGAAAGAAAAGCGAAGCAAGGCACTGACTGATTTTGAGCAGATGAAAGTAGTGGATATGATGAAGCAACACAGCACTATTGTCGAGTAAGTATGCCAAATCGTTAGGCCCATGCAGTGATAAGACGCGAGTCCGTACTCGACTCGAACAATCATGACTAGTGTCTCGGCGAAAATCGGGTCGAGAGTCGAGACTGCCGCCAAAACCGGCCATATTTTTCCGTTTCCCCGATTTTAATTTTCTTTCAAAATATTACTCCAGGCATGCCAGGTATGCAATGACGTGTAAATACTTCTTATCATTTCTCGGTCAATCTAATGAAAACGCACGAGTTTTTTGTGCCAATTGCAGACGTTAAGATGAATTATTATTTTTTTGCTGGTGTGGGGAAACTTGAAAGTCTTACTGACCCAGGCGACTTGCCACTGGGATACGTGTACATCACTCTTTTGTAAGCAAGCCTTCAGTTGTGAATTCATTGTCAAAAAGTTGCAGAACAGAATTCTCTTCGAATTTAAAGGCAAGGTTCATCCTAATATTAAGTTGGTTTTAATCGAAGCAGAACAATGAGAGAAACATATTAATGAAAGTTTGGCGAAAATCCACCAAAGAATAACAGAGTTATGAGGTTTCAAATTTTTAAATTTGTGACGTCACGTGTGAGCAGTTCCCCATATGTCATGTGATATCAATTCCATAAAATTCACGTTTTCTCAGAAATTCGAAAATGATTTTATCTGTGCGTTCAATATATTATCAGACACATTATTTCACATATGCTTCTATGAAAAATCCCCATTCAATTATCATGAACCATTAATAAATGGCAATTTCTGCCATTTATATTACATGACATTATGGGGAGCTGCTCGCATGTGACGTCACAAATTTAAAACTTTGGTGGATTTTCGCCAAATGTTCATCAATATGTTTCTCTCATCGTTCTGCTTTTATTAAAACTAACTTGATGTCAGGGTGAACCTTGCCTTTAAATTTTCAATGAACCAGACAATCATCTATGTGAAAGAGACACTTCACAGACATGAATTTGTCATACACGTGACGTAAAAAAAAAAAATCTATTTAAAATGTTCCCATCCGGACGCGGACTTGATTTCGGACACGGATGTGCAGAACTCGAGCTTGGGCTCGAACTAAAGGGATTCGAACCCGACACGGATTCGGATGGGATCATTTCGTCTACCGGTACACAACTAGTTAAACCTAAACTTTCATCAAGTGCATGAAAAAATGGACAAGGCCTACAAATTATTCTTTTTCTAGGATCGGTGGCAGTGGGATGAACAAAAAGCCCAAAACTAAATAACTGATATGTGTCATGAATCGTGGGTTAAAATAAAGACGCAGTTTTTAATGTCAAATGCCGTTTATCTCCATTGTATGAAAATGTCGAATTCAGTATTTCTCCGCGTTGTAATTTTTGTTGGAAAAAGATTACAAATAACGTCAAGCTTACTATAGACCTATGGGGTTTTGATTCGGGTTTGGGGACATGTTTACAGGTAACGCGTGATTTCTTTGGCTTTATTAGGCATATTTTTGGTAAATTAGTTTACTGTTATTCAATAAATATAAAAAAAAATCCTCGAGGGAATTTTTAGGCATGATTTTTTTTTGGCTCAAAATACTGTTTCCCGCGTTGTACCTTAAAGGCAGTGGATCTCATTTGCAAACATCCTGCAGACCAGGAAAGATAACCCATGCCCGTGGACTATTATTAATTACTTTGAATTTGAAAAAATGCGAAAGAAAAACAATAGCCGTGTAGTGTACGTTTTATGGTAGGAATTTTTTCTCGCGAGAGAAAAAATCAAATCAGAGTCTAACGGTCACTATAATTCCAATAAAACTGAGTTTCTAGCTTCTATATTTTGCTGAAGGTTCCCAGATATTATTTTCTTCTTAATGCCATTGTATTTACACAATGTTAATTTTTAGGCATGCAAAAGAGATCCACTGCCTTTAAATCCCGTAATTTCCGGTCATTAGGTTGGAAATAGCCACGACCTGTGTCATTGGTTACCTTTAAACACGTGGAATGTATATCAAAATATTTCCAAAATGGGAACCACTGATAGACGATGTTATCATAGAAGAGCACAGAATTCAAACACCTTTTGTAAAAAAAAATAAAATTTTAAAAAGGCAGATACTATTTATGCATTTGTATGCAAATAATTAAGATATATTACATTTTAAATGAGAAAATATAAATACCTACATTTAAATAATTGTCCTTTACGTAGTGATTTTAAGTTGATAATATTTTATGTCATGTAATTTATCTTTTGAACAGGCGCGAAAGAAAAGAATACCAAACAGCCAGAGAAAGGGCCAGACGACAACCAGAAGATATGACGACAGTTATAATCGACGGCATGGATCAGTCTAAGACAGATGTCCCTCATTTGATCAGGAGAGACAAGGGATCGGTTCACTCAGCGAGATTGCCCGTTCATATAACAGGTATACAATACATGTGATTACAATTATAGCATAAATGAATAATCTTGACGACGATGGTTTTGGTATCATACGTCCTTACTTAAAAACCAATAATACATTACCACTTCAATTCCATTGGCCCATATCTTTATGTCAATATGTAGTGGCAGTTTGTAATAAAATGGCTGTAGGTCACTTCAATATATAAAAAGAACGATCCACAGGAAAAAATAATATAATATGATAATAATAACAATACTACTACTACTACTACTACTACTAAGAATGAGTATCTTTAGGTCAGTAAACAACTAGTGCAATGGGGTCGCTAGTGCAAGGGGTCATGATACAGATGAATGAGTATTAAAAAATTTCGTGCGTTAAGGTTGCTGCGCTGGAATAGTCGGGAAGTTTACTTACAGTGTACAGGAAATATGCGATAGCGATCTCCGGGTTCAAATATTACATGTACTTATTTCAAAGACAACAATATGCTATTCTCGATGAAATATCTTCCCAACTCCGCACAATTCAATGCGCCGAGTACCACACGGCTCCATACTCTGTCCCCTTTTCTTGTGTATGACATTTCCTAAACATCGCTCCTTTTTATCATACCTTTTATTTGTTGATGCACCAGAAATATCCTGTTGGTTTAAATGTTATATATTTTTAACGAAGATAAAGCTGATTCCACACACCTAACAAACACGATAATCATTTTTTTTTAAAGATTGTGTTTTGCAGAAGAAAATACTCATATATTAAATCAATCAATCAAATGCGGTGGGAGAAGTACCGATAGGGTAGTAGTGCAAGTTGTACTAATAGTACAAGTTGTTACACAGTCACAGCCTACCTTTACTACTTTGTAATACAATTATTACATCATTTGTTACCTGATAACTCATTACTTGTTTCACTTCTCTACGCTTCTTTGTAACAGGCGTTCTTGTTCATACAGGGGTCCCAGCAGGAAAGGTGCCCATTGTGTTTCTGGACACGAAAGATGTACCACATGACAGCAATTTAACTATGAATTGTCTGTTGCGGGCGCTTTTAATGCAAAAAGAACTCTTGGGAAAAACGCTTTTCCTTCAACTTGACAACTGTTTCCGAGAAAACAAGAACAGATACGTGATGGCATTTGCAGAGCTGCTGGTACAACTAGATGTCTTTGAAGAGGTAATATTAACTTTGTTTCCGAAATACTACAAATTTTGTTTGTTTCATGGGAATACCCGTCTTGAATATGGTACATAGGAATTTTTAATATTATTGTTAAAGGTGCTGTGATGTACAAATGCTTTACTGCAAGGGAGGCGCCAGGGTAGGACGGGCAAAAAATCTGTCGGGAAAATTTTGCTTGCCAAAGAAGAAAATTACAAAGATCATCTGACAAGCGGGGGGCAGGGGGCTGACGACAACCAAAACCATTTTTTGCCGGCAAAATGAACAACAATTGGGTGAGGGAGGTGAAATTGTCAAAAAACGGTAAATCTCCAATATTTTCATTACTTTGAAAAGGTAGATGAGAGGGACTAGCTGCCTACCCCACCCCAGTGGTGCCGCCCCTGTTTTACTGCGAAATGTAAAACACATGACATGAAAATAAGATACAATGATACCAAGGGCGGCGTCATAGTGTAACATCTTAGGAAGGGCGAAAAACTGATAGGGATCAAAAAAGTAATAATATACATGAATTACAATGCGCAAACCCCGTTATGTTATGAATTTTCGTGCGAGCGGAGTCTGGACTTTAGGATAGTGTCTATGTGTCGAACTGTGCAGACTCGTGTCAGTCAGGTATTAATTGGCAGGGAATCACGCTATTGGCCCTGTCTCGTGAATGAGAGAGGAGCGATCCAAGTGCATCAAAGCGTGACCATTCTGCACAGCTCGACATAAAAACACCGGTATTGTGAGGACAATGTTTATCCGAAAAGTCAACTCGAAAAGTGAGCTCAGATTTTTTTTTTTCTGTAAGTAGTGACAAGGCTGGAAATAAATGATTGTGACATTAACCATTCTGATTGAACTTTGAAAGTTTTGTTCTGCTTTCTGAAGCCTAGTCTTTACACCTTGTTTTGTTTTCTTAGGTGACAATGCATTTTTTGCCGGTTGGTCATACTCATGAGGACATAGATCAACTGTTCTCCTGTATAGCTGCCAAACTCAAGAAAAGTAATGTCTTCACTGTGGATGGTAAGTTTATGTCTTTATAGAAAATTTGTTAATACAGGAATCCCGGTCACAACTCATAGGAATTCACACCCACAAACATACTAGACCTGTGAATAATATACATTCCATGTCATCGACTATTTATTAGTTTCTTTCATATCTGTGTACGCGCAGTGCAGTCCCATACCACGCATCTCGTCAACCTCAAGTATGACGAAGTAAAGGAGCTCCTTGGTATGCCACAAAGAATGCTACAACATACATGGACTGTGAATTAATTTACAGTAAACACTATCTTTTATTGATTGAGTAGAACATGATCGTTTTCTGAATTTGATTTGGAAAGCCGAAAAACCAAGGTTTTGACCGACCGAAGATTTGTATAGATCCAAAAGACGACATATCTGCCACACAAAAATCACAACTCTAGGAATAAAAACATGTCGAGCAGTTTAATATGTTTAATTTCAGTTTAGAACACGTAGATTCTCACCCTTCATTCATCTTCTCCCACAATGTTCATATTTAAGCTTAGGCAGATATTTGGAATCACAAACTATGACCGCTATATACGGTCTATCGGGCTGTCTGTAACACTACAGAATATTTTAAATTTTGATTTAGCAAAACAATATAACTCACATTTTTTTTGGCTTTAATTTCAAGCAAGGTACTCAGCGGGTCAGTAAATATTTGGTTTAGTACTTATTCTGGGTGCCTTTGCAATTCTAGTTTGAATTGTTTAATACAACTTTTTTTATTTTGCTTTCGTTTCGTTTTGGTTTATCCCACTCACATGAAATTAGATTTAGAAGTGAGAATTTCTGAGAGTTACAGTCCCGTCATCGCTGTGAAAAGAGCAACTCCTCTGTTTGACATAAAGAGGTGGCTTGAACCTTATCTGTACGGAGAGTTCAGACACCACAGTCATCCGTTATGGTTCAGGTTCCGTAAGGTCGACGGAATATGTAGAATGCATTGGCGCATGCTGGTTTCAAGTCCGTGGGAGCCACAACTTCAAGAGGAAACTGATGGAAGTATGAGAGAAATGTCAAAGGGTCTCCGATGCCTAAAGGTATGATATAGAACGGGACTATAGCTTTTCTTGACAATATTATAACATCAATTTCAGTCTGTTCATCCACGTACGAAATAAGTATTTATTTTTTACGTTGTTTCGGCGAGAGCTTTGATCATCAATACAGGATCAAAATAACGGTGTTACTTATCACAAGAAACGATGTTTCATACGTATACATACAAGTAGTGTAGGCGAATGTGAGGCTGTCGTTCGTGTCTATGGCTAGCAAAGAAGCCACAAATAGAATATGAATTTGCATATTAAATGAGTGGCAGAAAAATACTGTTTCAATTAATATACAGTGTGTATAAAAAAAGTAGACACTTAGAAAAACATTTCATGATCTTGAGATTATTTTTTTAATGAATATTTAACCTTGGATCTAAGCTATCTGATGATACTGTTGGTATTGAAAGTATTTCACGCATGAATGAGCACGACCCACTTTTGTCCAACTGGCTAAAAATGCATTTCCGCACAGAATTGTGTTCTTGTAGTCAATGTTAAGTGCCTCACAGACCGGTGCTGCAGAAGATCTCTCAACTAATGTGCACAAGTATTGAATTCTCAGCATGCTCAGAGAGGAGCTAATATCAATTCTGTGACAAGAAAGACAAAAATGAAGCTATGATTCAGATAAACCATCCTAAAAAAGGAGAAAATGTCATTTGGGGGTTAATTCACAGTTCATCTTGCAAACATGACATATTCTTATTTTTTAGTGGGGTGTATCTGAATCATTGTTTCATTTTTGTCTTTTTTGTCACAGAATTGATGTTAGCTCTTCTCTGAGCATGATGAGGATTCAATACTTGTGCACATCAGTTGAAATCTTCTGCAGCACCGGTCTGCAAGATATTAAATACTGATTATTAGAACAAAATTACAAAATTCTGTGCGCAAAAGCATTTTTGGCCAATTGGACAATAGTGGGCTGTGCTCACTCATGCGTGAAATACTTTCAATACCAACAGTGTCATCAAATAGCTTAGATCCAAGGCAAATTATTCATGTAAAAAATAATCTCAAAATCATGAAAGTTTTTTTTTTCTGAATGTCTACTCTTTTTGATACACACTACTATAACGGTATCAACAGTGGGAAGGTAGTGTATTTTATGGTATGTAATTACTTTGTGTACATTCTGTAAAACACCCGAAATAAATGTCACAGGCTCATGGGATAAATCAGGAGCGATTTGCAAGATACATTTATTAAGTGTAATATTCTTCAACCTGCATATGGAAGCACTTAACTGAATCTATGATACACATGTAATTCCTCTCGTGGATCGAATTTTCCCCGCGTTGTTTTGTTTTTGTTGTTGTTGTTTTTTTTTGGGGGGGGAGGGGTCAGTGGCATACTTTCTATGTAGATCTATAAATCAATGTACATCAATATGTCAATCCACAGCTGGTTTCTATAATCTATAATAATTTTTCAGGGCACACCTCTTCTGAATCCCCCACCAACTTGGGTGAAACCATGTTTGGAGAAGATGGATATACCAGCGCTTGAACGTGACATTCTACACGGCGAGGGATATAAATTACGGCTGCCTGAATCTGCAAAAAGTTGGTGGAAACGCTTTCTGGACAACGCTGGTGACATTGAAAGTGTAAGTAATGAATCAATGTAATAAAAAATTGGCAAACAGGGCAAGCTTCCCTGTCTAATCAGTATAACCATTAACAAGTATGCGCCATACCTAGACACAACGTAATGACGCACTACGAATTTGTTACCCATGCTGGTATGCAAAGTCAATAATCCTCTAAGCAGACTTCTTAAAAGATTTAATTCTATGATGGAAGGTAAACACACGATGAATTGATCCCGGAAAACACACCAACACACACCACGCGTTGCCAAAGACACGGCATTGTAAATCGTCTTGTCGCGTCAAAAAATCGCTACAAGCACACAATGCAAAGATGACGTAATCTTCTACAAGTAATTGTTTCAGTGTGTAATTTAAGTCACGGAAAGAATGTTTATTTGGATTGCGTGGCGAT
>JZLH01S0058967.1:14943-25270 GCA_001188425.1 Eucidaris tribuloides | reverse complement strand
GATTGATTTTAGTGTTTGGTATGGTAATACATATAATATGCGTGTGTGGGTGTGTCGCAGCGTGTATATATATATATATTAATATATATATATATTATATATTATAATAATATATCTGTGGCACAGTTGTATGTGATGTGGTGTGTGTGTGTTGTGTGTGTGTGTGTGTGTGTGTGTGTTGTGTGCTGTGTGTGTGTGTGTGTGTGTGTTGTAGTGTGTGTGTGTGTTGTGTGTGTGTGTGGTTTGTTGGTTGTTGTGTGTGTGTTGTTGTGTTATTGTGTATGAATAACGCTTGTCATGATTAACATGAATCTTTCAAGTTGTCAACATCAAAAGAGCTATAGGCTCTTGTCACATTATACGTTTAATACGTTCAATGTGCATGGGACGCATAATCCGGGGGAGGGCAGGAGAACATTTTTTTTCATAGTGCTTCAAATTTTTTTACCTAAATTTCAAATTCGATTATTGACAAAATTGTGTGAGATTGTAAGCGGTGAAGTTTAAGGCTGGCAAATATCGGACTGAAAATCTCTGAAACGGTAAAAAGAGAATAGATTTTAAGGCGTTGCTGAACATTCTTTATTAATAATCTGTATATCTTTTCCCATTTAAACCATACATACATGCATGTAATAATAAACAAGCTAAGACAGAGCAAGAGGGTATAATTATAATTTCCGATTTAGGTTTCATTGTTTTTCCCCCTTTCTGAAAGATTGTTTTTTTGTCATGATATTATTCTGATGCGATAGAATATGACTTAAATTGTAAAAAACTGAAAACTAATATACCGCTTTATACCTATTAAAGTCATTTTGGGACCGTTTGAAATCTTAGTTGCACAGACAAAACAAAGTAAAGTGTAATTCATGTGCTCGAATAAGAAATATGCCGTCATCGCGTATAATCGAAGCTGCTGTCAAAACGACTGATGTATTTAATGGAGGGGGTTAACGGTGCTCTGTAAATTTTCCAAAGTGAATAGAAAACCATAAATTGGCATGTGCGATCCTGATGTAGAAACGCGATACGGAGGAATTGTGCTTTATTTATATCCACTCCTCCCGGCCCAAATGTTCACGTAATACAAGATGACTTGTTTTTTTCTATAATTTCTCGGCTTGAACACGAGTTTAAGAAAAGATTAAAGAAATGAGCGCTGCCAAAAATTTGATGAATCTGTGGCTACGGGGTGGCGTCATAGTTTGTGATACATCTACGGGAGAATAGAGTTAGTCCATGCAGTGAAAGGGCCGGAGGAAATGGTCGAAACAGTGAAAAATGCACCAACAGTTTTTTATTTTCGATGAGATATTAGATCCGAGTCCTTTGATACAAAAATAAGGTTAGTTTTTGGTTCACATCGTGAAAATACTGAATGAACTAATTTACACCGAATCTTGTAAGAGACTGTAACTTTATTAATAACTCTTGACCTATATTATCGCCCTACATGTACCGCTTCTTTCTTTTCTATCGTCTGTTTGGGTGTGTCGGTATGTTAGCGGCCTAAATTTATACGTATACTTAATCGTCGTATGGGATGATCAGAAAGAAAATAACTATACTCTACTACTATTGACATGTTAATCTATTACTAAAATTTCAACAGCAGATAATACCAACAAAATTGAAGCCCAGGTTTTGTACATCTTATTCACTAAGTTATGTATTCAAATGCTGTTTAAGTAATTGGGGGGGAGGTTGACGGGGACATCATGCTTTTTTGTGTTGAAAATAAACTTGATTCGGATTCTCTCCTAGCTTTGACCCGATAATGACCTGAAGTATAATACCTGAATGCGGAATAAGTTTGATTAAAATTGAATTGATGTTGCGAATCAAATTGCCTCAAGGGCTAAGTTTGAATCAGTTCGTTAGTTCCGCTTTTTTCAAAGCTTTGCCATTAGCTTGAGACCGACTT
Organism: Eucidaris tribuloides; assembly: GCA_001188425.1. Taxonomy (NCBI): domain Eukaryota; kingdom Metazoa; phylum Echinodermata; class Echinoidea; order Cidaroida; family Cidaridae; genus Eucidaris; species Eucidaris tribuloides. Next base: position 23,343 of record JZLH01S0058967.1, on the reverse strand, counting down.
GATATAATAATTATCTTCAAAATTTAACATTCCTGCTAACTTAATATCTCAACACGTCTGAAACATTCGTCAGCTCAGCAGAAGCTTTGTGTTGCCTATACAGTGTATACACTTAAATAATTACAATGCAAAATGAACCGCAGAAACACATATAAAATATTTGAGCAGTTACCATCGAAAAAACATAACCATGTTTATATTCCAGTTAATTTGTCCCAAAAATCCAGCCAGACTCGTTGTATTACAGTTTTTATAAAATGGGAAGTCTGGGATGACAAATTCTAAATACCTCAGATGGGTGTGGTCGCTCTAGTTTACACAATGGGTGTTAAATTTAAGCACTGACTTTTGGTTGGCTATGTAATTGAAAAAGGGCAGATGTTGAAGAACATGGTATAGTAATTTAATAGTATTGTTAAATTGTGACACAAGTCAAAACGCGTGTATATATTACAGTAAACGAAGTTAAAAAAACATAACTGTCTTACAAAGTTTACTTTATGAACGCTGAATAACTCAACATAAGTTAAATCCGATAGGTAGTTGATTATGCTCAATGAATAATTACGGTTTGAAAAGACATGCGCTAAACTTGATGTGATGCATTATAGAAGATTTAAACATAACCTCCGGTATCCCAAAACAATTCCTGAATATTCAAATTATATGCTCCGTCTGAAAATGGCGACCCAAGTAGACACTGGAAGTCTCCACTCTTAAAGTTAATAGGGAGGATTGTTGAAATATGTTCAAAAAACAGTGTTGAGGTCTCCTGGTTTGATTTCGAGACCGAGACGAAAGACCTTGATGCATATAATTGTTCCGCGAGACCCGAACCAAAACCGCTGAGATGTCGAGACGCGAAACTTACATCCCGAGACCCAGAGACTGATTTTTCTCTTCCGAACCGGAACCGATGGTGAACCGATTGGAGATCAAACGCGAGACATGAGACCGAGACAGAGTACCAGAGACCGACTGACCAGGAGACAAGACCTGAGACCGCGAAACCGAGACAGAGACCGAGACAGAGTACAGGACCGAGACCATCGCGAGACGTGAGACCAGAACGTAATGTATTTTAATGTATTTAATTTAATATGGTACATACATATATTTTCTATATACCTATTGTATTGCAGCCCTGAAGAAGGATGAAATAGCCGAAAGCTTGGAATAAAGATTATTGGTACAGAACAAGAATTACTTTTTCAAGATATACAAAAGTGATAATATTCGAATTTTCAAAACTATTTGCAAATGATATGATACATACATAATTTATATACATAAATTATTTTAGGTGTTAGATTTCCTAAAAAGAAGCATGTAATTATTCTTTCTTATACACTTTATATAACCTAACTTACTTTTTTCATTCACGAGTTTTGATTACTTTTGTGCAGTTAATCAAAATCACATTTGTACCACTTTTCGTAATAATCACGTTAATGGTCTAAATCAGCAGTGACACTTCAATGCAGAATATGTTAATTACAATAAAACTCAAAACAAAATAACAACCCAATTAAGAAAAATATAATGAAGAAACTAATATAAATGGTCTAAATCAGCAGTGACACTTCAATACAGAATATGTTAATTACAATAAAAATCAAAACAAAATAACAATGCAATTAAGAAAAAATATAATGAAGAAACTAATATAAATATGTATTTTTAATCAAATATATTACATTTTGTGTTACTTCACATTGAATAGCCATTGATTCTGATTCCTAAAAAGTTAACTATATGGCCACTACTGTGCGACCATATACACTTAACTGAACATGCACACTGTTTTCATGTTGAACCGCACATGTGTTACAATTTTTGGTCTTTTCTTAAAGTAATTTCTCCTTTTTTGAATAGAAATAATTCAGCAGTATAACTTTTAAATGCTTGATTTTTTTTTGTGATGATGACGTCAACATTACGTGATCATTTTTACGCGTCTTACTGGTTTCTTTGTTAACATATAGTTGAAATAATAAACATGTAGGAAATCTACATAAAGTAGCACATGTGTATGGTGGTAAAAAAAAATCGATTTTGTGTAAGTGTAGATAATACGTCATATTTCAGGATTGATACAATCAAGTGAAATGAAAGGAATTGAATTGAAATGTATGGTCTTCTAGCTTTATGAAAATATCCAACATAACTAGTTTGTGTTTGATTTTCATATAATAATAAAAATAATAATGTCCACTTGTATCATTTTTATACACACTGTATATGCAAATGTACTATGATTTCTGCGATTGTCTTTGTGTAAATAAACTGTTAAAACATGCACCCATCAATTGCTTTCTTGCTCTATTGCGAAGAAAAGGTCACAGATATAGACTACCATCAACGTATACACCCACATCACATCTGACTGTAATTGAGCAGCTATGCTGCATCGAGTGGCTATAACTAAATGTTGTACTAGTACTTCAGAACTTTCATTTCTGGGTATTTGCGTGACTCATTAATGTTATCGGTATCACAATATTGTTAAAAGTGATTCACAGTGAAGTAACTGCAGGAGAAGCCATTTACTGTTTCGTCTGGTTTGTTATTTTGTTTGCTTGCTTGGTACTGGTAAGTATATTCTTCTTTTCGTGGAATCATTTCTCAGAAGAAAATGAACATCGTTTCGCAAGTATTTACCAAACACAGAGCTGTGATATTTGAAGGAAAGACGTTCATCTACGTTTGAAGATCACAAAGATTGCCATATTTCGATAAAAACGTTTGAGAAGATCTCAAAAGACATACTCATTGTCACCATCACCACCTTATTCAAATTTAAGATCTAGAGTAGATAACAGAAACCGTCCAGATCTGGGTCAGATGAGAACTAAAATCTGGGCGGTCAATTAAAGTTGATTTATAATACAGGATCATATTGGCAATAATGGATGTCAAAATATATGATTTCTACCACAGATGAGATCTCAATTTTTATCTTCTAAGTGATAATTTCAGTATTCATGTGAAGTCAAATTCAAAAAGGTGCAAACTCGATCAAGACGGTCTGCATTGGGACGTGACTAGAGAATTGGCTTGGATTTGTTACTGAGGTCATTTTGATGCATTTCAAATACATCTCTCTGTTATAATAACTAAACTGTGCACTATGTTTTCAGTTTAAATCTTATCTTTAATGGTTGACTTGGCCATTAACAACACATATGTACACAAAAGTGCACTCAAAGCAATTTTATGTATGTTTTGTTAATGTGATTTTTGTGTATGTGTTTGTGTATTGGTATACATAAATATGTGTGTGTGTCTGTATATGTGTGTGTGTGTGCGCGCGTGTGTATATATATATATATATATATTCTGTGCACCTGTATGTGTCTGTGTATGTGTGTTTGAATGTTTGTATTTGTGCGTGATATGTGTATGCGTGTGTACGTGCGTTGTTTGTCTTTATGTGTGTGTGTGTGTGTGTGTGTTTGTCTTTGTGTGTGTGTGTGTGTGTGTGTGTGTGTGTGTGTGTGTGTGTGTTGTTGTGTGTGTGTGTGTGTGTGTGTGTGTGTGTGTGTGTGTGTGTGTGTGTGTGTGTGTGTGTGTGTGTGTGTGTGTGTGTGTGTGTGTGTGTGTGTGTGTGTGTGTGTGTGTGTGTGTGTGTGTGTGTGTGTGTGTGTGTGTGTGTGTGTGTGTGTGTGTGTGTGTGTGTGTGTTTGTGTATGAATACGGCTTGCTCATGATTAACATGAATCTTATCAGTTGTCACACCAAAGAGCTATAGCTCTTTGGTCACATTATACGTTTATACGTCAATGGTGCATGGGCGCAAATCCGAGGGAGGGGGCAGGAGAACATTTTTTTTAGTGCTTCAATTTTTTACCCTAAATTTCAATTCGATTATTGACAAAGTTTGTGAATTGAAGCGGTGGAAGTTTAAGGCAGGCAAATATCCGACTAAATCTCTGAAACGGTAAAAGAAATGAGATTTTAGGCGTTGCGAAAACACTTTTAATAATCTGTATACTTTTCCCATTAAACCATACATGACATGCATGTATAATAAACAAGCTAGAGACAGAGTAAAGGAGTAAGATTTAATTTCCGATTATGGTTTTTCTTGTTTTTCCCCCTTTCAGAAAGATTGTTGTTTTTTTCATGATATTATTCTGATGCGATAGAATATGACTTGAATTGTAAAAACTGAAAACTAATATACCCTTTATACCTATTAAGAGTCATTTTGGGACCGTTTCGAATCTGTTGCACAGACAAACGTAATAAAGTGTAATTCAGTGCTCGGAATAGAAATATCCGTATCGCGTATAATTCGAGCTGCTGTCAAAACGATGATGTATTAACGGTGCTTGTAAATCCGAAAGTGAATAAGAAAACTCATAATTCATGCGATCCTGATGTAGAAACGCGATACGGAGATGTGCTTATTTCATATCCCACTCCCCCCGGCCAATGTTCCACGTAATACAGAGTGACTTGTTTTTCTTATATTCTCGGCTGACACGAGTTAAGAAAAGATTAAAGAAATGAGCGCGCCAAAAATTTGATGAATCTGTGGGCTACGGGGTTGGCGTCATAGTTTGTGATACAGTCTACGGGAGGTGATGAGTTAGGTCCATGCAGTGGAAAGGGCCGGGAGGGAAATGGGCGAACAGTGAATGCACCAAACAGTTTTTATTTTCGATGAGATATTAGCCGAGTCTTTTGATACAATATTAAGGTATTTTTTGTGTCACTCGTGAAAATACTGATGAACTAATTTACCCGAATCTGTAAGAGACTGTACTTATATTAGATAACTCTTACCTATTATCCCCTACATGTACCCTTTCTTTCTTTCTTTCGTCTAATTGGGTGTGCGTATGTGTGAGCGTTAATATACGTATATTAATCGTCGTATGGGTATGATCAGAAAGAAAATAACTTATACTCTACTACTATTTGACATGTTATTCTATACTAGAATTTCAAACAGATTATTACCAACAAAATTGAGCCATGGGTTTGTACTCTTATTCACAAGGTATGTAGTTCAAATCTTGTTTAAAGTAATTGGGGGGGGGGGGTTGACGGGACACATGCTTTTTGTGTTGAAAAAATCTTGATTCGGTTCTCTCCTAGCTTTGACCGAAATGACCTGAAGTATAATACCTGAATGCGGAAGTAAGTTTGATTAAAATTGAATTGATTTTGCGAATCAAATTCCTCAGGGCTAGTTTTATCAAGTTCGCTTTTTCAGAGCTTTGCCATTAGCTGATGACGACTTGATAGTAATAATTATCTTTCATAAATTTCAATTCTGCTAACTTATATCTCAACACGTCTGAAACATCGTCAGCCACGAAGCTTTGTTTTGCCTATACAGTGTATTACACGTTAAATAATTACAATCAAAATGAACCAGAAACTACATATAAAATATTTGACAGTTACCATGAAAAAACTAACCATTTTTATATTCAGTTTAATTTGTCCCCAAAATCCCCAGATCGTTGTATTACAGTTTTTATAAAATGGGTGTCTGGGATGACAAATTCTAATACCCGAGGGGTGTGGTCCTCTATTCACACAATGGGTGTTAATTTTAGCACTGACTTTTTGTTGGCTATGTAATTGAGCAGATGTTTGAGAGGAACATGGTTAGTATTATAGTATGGTTTAATTGTGACAAAAGTCAACCGTGGTATATATTACAAAACGAATTAAAAAAACATAACTGTCTTACAAAGTTTACTTTATGGAACGCTTGAATAACTCAACATGAAGAGTAAATGCCGATAGGTAGTTGATTATGCTCAATGGAATAATTAACGGGTTTGAAAAGACTGCGCGAAACTTGATGTGATGCATTATAGAGAGATTTAACATAACCCCTATCCCAAAACATTCTGATATTCAAATATTGGCTTCCGTTCTGAAATGGACACCCAAGTAGGCACTGGAGAATCTCCACTCTTAAAGTTAATGATGGTGAGGAGTGTTGAATTGTTCAAAAAACAGTGTTGAGGTCTCGGTCTTGATTTCGAGACCGAGACAAAGACCTTGATCATTAATTGTTCCCAGACCGAGACCAAAACCCTGAGTGTCGAGACCGAACTTACACCTCCGAGACCGAGACTTTTTTCCTTCCGAGACCGAGACCGAGACCGAAACCGAAACCGAGACAGAGACCGAGACAGAGACAGAGACCGAGACCGAGACAGAGACCGAGACCGAAAACGAGACAGAGACCGAGACAGAGACAGAGACCGAGACCGAGACCGAGACCGAGACAGAGACCGAGACCGAGACCGAGACCGAGACCGAGACCGAGACCGAGACTTGGAGTTCGAGACCGAGATCTGTGTTTTCGAGACCGAGACCTCCAAAATTTGGTCTCGAGATTACAACACTGTCAAAAAGAGCTAAAGAGTGAAAAAAAACCTTTCTATTCAGTGTTCTCTAACTTCATTTAAAAGGTGACTTACATGTATGGGGTAAATAGATTTATACGTTAAAAACAAATTAATACATGTACCGTAGATATATTCATATAGATCGGATTTTATTTTTTTCACCTGTATTTGTTTGTGTTGCCTGGCCTATTTCAAGGCATATGTGCTTGTTTGTTACTATCTTAGTGTTTGATATAACACTTATGCCTCTTGGCCTCTTACACTCATACCCAGTACCTTTAAGCATTGCACACTTGCGTGTTCGATTGCGATCTGATCAGCCATTTGATGCAAGTCTTCTATAACTGTGTCGCCAGCTTATCGGTGCGTGCTTTATGACCCGTTAAACACTTAGTAGACGACTATGGTAAAAAAAAAAATATATCATGTACTTTTTTGCTGCCAATGACTTATCAATCTGGGAAAAGGATTTAAATTTAATAAGTATCCATGCAAGACTGTCAACGCCTCTCCCGTGTCTAATCAATGACTCTGATATCTTTCTTAATGGCGAGGGCGGAGCTCCTATGGCGGACCCGTGGTCGGACAGGCTTCGGCTAACGAGGTGTACTGTCATTACAAGCTGTCAAATCAGATTAAGAGTATCTATCAAAATTGGAAATATTACGTTATAGCTTTATGATGCAGTTGAATTTTGGTGCTTGCACCGTCGTGTGCCAATAACGTTTATAATCATTATTTGAAGAGCTTATTTCCAAAAGGGGATAGATCCATTTTTCATCAAATGTGACTTTTTTACGTCAATCTATATAATTTTAGTAGCACTATCAGATAACAAAAACGAAAAGTTGAAATTCCCCCCAAAAGTGGTAAAAAAATGGGCAATAAAAATGACTTTATTTCCAAAAGGGGGTAGATCCATTTCAGTTTATTTCCAAAAGGGGCTAGATCCAACACATGAAAATAAAGAAAATCCAAATAAAATAAATAACAACTCAGATATTTTTTTAAAGTATGTTTTTACATTTGCATTGTCGGGTTCTTTGTTTGGCTAGATTGGTTTTACTCGAAACCCTTGCAATGCAGATTAATTTGATAAATTCATTTTCTTAGAATAGTATTGTATCTACCCCCTTTTGGAAATAAACTAGAGTTTGTTTCCAAAAGGGGGTACATCCAGTTTTTATCAAATTTCATTTTTCTGTCAAAATCCATATAATTTTAGCAGCTGTATAACATAACACAAATGAGAAGGTGAAATCAAAGCTAAAAGTTCTAAAAATGACAACTAAAATGACCTTTACTTTCAAAATGGCGTACATCCATTTATTTTATTTCCAAAAGGGGGTAGATCCCCAAAAATGAAAAATAAAAGCAAACATTTATACAAATTGAAAACTCACAGATTTTTTTCTAAGTGTGGTTTTACATTAGAATTGTGGGGTACATTTTGGTGTCAATTTGGTTTTACGCAGAAACATTGGAATATGGGTAAATTTGAAAACCTTATTTTTCTCAGAATGGTGAAAAGTGGATCTAGCCCCTTTTGGAAATAAACTCTTCATTTTCTAATTTGTACAGTTGACGTCTTGACGATATATATTTTAGATCAAACTAAGCTTCATGTATTAAACTTTAATCCTTCTCAACTTCTTTTTTTCTTTCCTTTTTCCTCTTGTTGATATTCACGACATTCTGGAAACCAAATCACAATTGAAATATATCTTTTAAGATTAATTCCCCGTACTTCCGAAATGGCGTCAACAAAGTAGTTTTGAATGTTTTGAATAATGGCGATTATATTAGATGCTTCTGATAACAGTGAAGACAATTATAAACCAATGAGGTAGCATTCAGGAGTAAAAAGTTAGACAAAGTGTCATGAAACAATAAAGGCGGGGAATTCGATTACCCAAGAAAAGAAAAAAATATAGTTTGGGTGTATGAAACTGCAAATAAGTATCACTCCCCTGAATTGTTTGTTTGTTTGTGTGTGTGTGTGTGTGTGTGTGTGTGTGTG
>JZLH01S0058959.1:7810-20123 GCA_001188425.1 Eucidaris tribuloides | reverse complement strand
AAGAAGAAGGAGAAGAAGAATTGCAATAATTTAAGCAATACAAATTATCACCAATACCATCCATACTCCCCGGCCGGAAAGAAAAGCATACGTTACGTTCGCTGCTAATCGTTGTGTTTTCTTTTTTCTCATCGTAATAAAGTGGATTTCGATGTATCCCTTTTCTCATTTTGAACTTTTATTATATTTTCCAGCATATATGCCATCAGCAACTCTCTTCTCTTGAATCGTTGATAAATTCCAAAGACCCCATAATCGCCTATGATGTCACTCTAATTGTCTTGAAAGTTGCAACCGTTGAAATGGGCGGGACCTCCGAAGAGGGCGTGGTCAGAAGATCGACAAGCAAGGCCGGCACTTTGTTCGCTGCATCCCGGCAAGCGATGGTGGTGGCAATGGCTACACTCTGTGGACAGTGGTTACTGCGAAATGTGTGTTTGTTATAACGACACGAGAGAGGTAATTGGGGGTTATAGCGAGACGTGATAAGATACATATAGGTGACGATCGTCAATGCAACACGTGTGTGTGCCGTATAATGGAAGAACGGGCATTTTTTTTCGGAAATATGTACAACGCATAAGCGGACACCGTTGAATAGAAATGTGTATCTAATGGTGAAAAGATCGCACATTGCAAAAGGTTCGTGACGCCGATTTTTGAAAGCGTGTGCTAGCTTTAAACAGTTACAACGAACCAGCGACGCCGAAATTTCCAATTATGCGTTCGTTGTAATGAAGATTCTTCTTTTTCATAAAGAAGAGAACCTGTTGAAGTGTGTATTATTTCGTTTTAATGAACGAAGATAACTCAGGTGAAGATCGAAGAACAATGTCAACCCGTCCATGCAAGACTCTCTGGGAGCAACAACTTCAAGCCGTTGTTAGCTGCGGTCATATTCAAGCTGTTTTCAGGTGTGGTCATATTTTGAGCCGTTGTAAAGTGTGGCTGCACTTCGATTCGTTAGTAGGTGTGATCACGCTTCAAGCGGCCCCTATGAGTGGATACACTTCAAGCAGTTATTGCGTGTGGTCCAATTTCACATTGTTGTTACGTATGATAATACTCCACGCCGTTGTTAGATGTGGCCATGCAGCATGGACTTCCATTTATATCTGTAGTACTGTGGGATGAGGATACATCGAGAGAAGTGGACCTTCTGCTTTTTATGCAAGTGGAGAAAACTACCTGACAAACAACTGGCGTGCTAAATTAAACACCCGCGGTGCTCTCCAAAATAGAGCTAGATTTCAACATTGGAATATTGTGATTACTGATTCACCGGCGGCGCCAAATCAAACGTAATGAGTTGACCTATCACAACGCGTGCTTTGCCTTGTTATTACGTAAGCATCGGTTTGCAACATCAGAACGTGGATGTTGGAAAGACCAATCAAATGAATTGTTAAAGCATAGATCAGACTTCAGCGTAATTGCATCAGGCATTCTCGGAGGTATTACAACGGCTGTCAAACGGCATTTCCGACGCAGTTTTTTTTCTTAAACATCAAGGGCGTTAGCTGGGGGGGGGTGGCACGTGCACTCCCCCCCCCCATAGCTATAGGCATGTTCTACCCTAATAGCAAAAAAAAATAAAAATATTTTGCTACCACCTTCTTCCGCTTTCAACGCCTGATTTTACTCAACTTAGTTCCACCTCCCTAAGATGTGCCACCTCCTATCTCCACCTCCCAAGATGTGTGCCTCCCCATGCCCAAACCAGCTACGCCCTGAACATGTCGTGAACGGTTCCATGACATATGCTCCGGCGACAAATGCTCCGACGACAATTGCCTCCGCAAATGCGACAAATGCTCCGCAACATTTGCTCAGCGACAAATGCTCCGCGGACATTTACTCCGTCGACTAAATGCTCTGGCACATTTGCTCCGACGACATTTTGCTCCGACGATATTTGCTCCGGCGACAAATGCTCCGGCGACATTTGCTCCGGCGACAATTGCTCTTAAGGTGCGACAAATGCTCCGGCGACATTTGCTCCGACGACATTTGCTCCGGAGACAATTGTTCCGGCGACATTTGCTCCGGAGACAATTGCTCCGGTGACATTTGCTCCGGCGACATTTGCTCCTGTGACATTTTCTCCCACGACAATTGCTCCTAAGGTGCCACAATTGCTCCTACGACATTTGCTACGGTGACACATTCTCCGGCGACAATTGCTCCGGCGACAATTGCTTTTACATTTGCTATTGCCGTTTGCTATCTATTAAGTATCCCAATCCACAATGCATGTTTTCTTCCATACACTGTCATTTTAATTTGTATTGCCTACTATAACATTAATTAATCTCTGTTTGTAGACTATCTATATAGGGTTTTGTTCGAAATTTTTGCCGGTTTCTGAGCATTTATGTACGTATACAAGTATTCACATACATATCTTATCCTGACTTGAATTATTCTTAAACAAGGTGCTCACAATGTTAACTAATGTCTTGAATAAGATCACTTAGAGATTAAAACTTACTCATATATTCTAAAATTCGTAACGCTTTGGAAAAGACTATTCAATTGTCTATGAAGTAGCACCTGTATTGTTCTCGTCCGTATACACATGATCGCTCAGCTAGCAAGACATAGATAAATGGATGTAAAAATCTCAGACCAAATATATACGAAAACCTTTTTTCACTTAGATTTGCGTCATTTAGATTTTCAAAAATACCCAATTAGTTCACCGGATTGCTCAGCGTTAATTCCGAAAATTCAAAATACCCTGGTGTGGGAGCTGGACACCCCCTCCCCCATCGACGCTTCGCGCCCTCACTTGCGTTTTCCCACGATTATTTGTAGATAATATTACCCCCCCCCCTCCTCTCCCGGGGAAAAATCCTACGTACGGCCTAAGTTTGTTTAGTATGTGGTGATTTTGTAACAGCTTCCAGAAAGAAAGCATAATTTTTACTTCAAGTCTGAAACGGAATAAGTAGTGTGATGAAATTAACATGTTCCTTTTCTTTAATTTATCAAAATCAGAAAAGCAATTGCAGAATCACAACAGTAACCTTTTGCATAACAGAACAGTAATGCGAACGGAGTGAAAACAAAAGGCATTGAAATAGAAATAAAGAAATAAGTTCTTTCCTTTCTGAAGTATAAAGGGTTACTGTGTTTAAAGAATATGACATAGAACTTTGATATTTTAGCAGAGCCAAATGTACGTTAAAATCATGAGAGTAACCTGGGAATTTAGATTTACAATTTACCTTGGAATTTACAATCTTCTTTTACAGAAATTAGAATGATAGTGTATGGGGGAAAACATGCATTGTTAATTGGGTTACTCAATAGATTTTCACTTTTTCAAAGCACTTAACGAAAGTTTCGTGTCACGATTTTTTCTGGACCTCGTTTTGAGAACTTATCAATGACACCAATAACTGGCATAACCATATAGCTCAGATTTTTTAAATTGGAAACAATGTTTATATGCCTTTAACGATTAAGAGAAAATAAGTATACTCTATGTAATATTGAGGAATGCCCCGAAACAAAAGCTTGTACGGAATTTGAATCACCAACAACAAAGAATATTGTTGAAGACAATGGTGGGGAAATGTGGCCAGATTGAAGTATCACGATGCAATATTCGGTATGAGTAACGGAATAACAAGACAATCAATCCCATGACAATACCATTTAACCTTGTTTTTGCAACATAATGGTGATCATTTATCTGTAATGTCACTTTCAAGAAAGTCACAGAGACTTGGATTAGTATGACTAAGCATGATCTGAGCATAGAATGAAATTCTGAGAAGGGGTAAATTAAGGTTTCTCGCTCAATTTTGTATTTTTGCGATTGACTTAAAGTCACCCAAGCATTTGTTGCCGGAGTAATTGTCAGCGGAGCAATTGTCGCCCTAGAAATTGTATTCGATATGGTGACCGGGCTTTCAGTGTCATTGCACCTACTCTCTGGAACAACCTACCCATCCACGTCCGTGAAGCTCCAACAATAGACTCATTCAAACAATTACTCAAAACTCACCTATTCATGTAATCCCTGTAATATATCTTAACTTAGTATAATTGTAATTGTGTATATTATTATATTCATTACTTATAATTTATGTATTAAAAGTATTTAGTATAATTATGATTATGTTTATGTCCGTTATTTACTTAGGTTATAAATTATGTTTAAAAATTGTATTTTATTCTGTTGATCTCACCCTTTGATTACTTCTGATTATCTTCCCTTACAGCGCTTAGAAACGTCGTATTAAGCGCGTTATAAATGCTATTTATTATTATTATTATTATTTGAATTGTCTCACATTAATATCATCGGATCTTATATCGTGGGTGCAATAATTGTAACTGGATCAATTATCGAACATTTGGAGCATAGTGTAAAAGCAATTGTCGTATAAGCAATTGTCACACCTTAAATAGCAAATGTCGGAGCAATTGTCGCCGGAGCAGGAGCAATTTTCGCACATTAGGAGCAAATGTCGCCTGAGCATTTGTCGCACCTTCGGAACTATTGTCGCCGGAGCAAATGTCGCACCTTCGGAGCAATTGTCGCCGGAGCAAATGTCGCCGGAGCATTTGTCGCCGGAGCAAATAGGTCGTCGGAGCAAATGTCGCGGAGCATTTGTCGCCCGGAGCATTTGTCGACGAGCAATGTCGCCGGAGCATTGTCGCGGAGCAAATGTCGCGGAGCATTTGTCGCCGGAGCATATGTCGTGTCACCGTCGTGAACACGATCAACATTTACATAGGTTACATTGCATTCGTTAATTTCATTTTTTGTAGCAGAACTTACATGCTTTCTCATTGGTTTTTGACCACACCATGTTTACTTACGCGTTGACTTGTCATAACGCACGCATTGTCTTGACACCACACACGAGTTAGTTTGCCGGTGCGCACGCGTTGATTGGTCAGTACGTATGCGTCGTTTGGATGGTTCGTTTTGAATTTCCGATGGGACTAAGCACACGTAATGCCAAGTAAAAGCATGCCTAATGACAAGCCAACATAATATAACAAGAAATTTTAACGCGTGCGTTATGTCGAGTCAACGTGTGTGTTAACCATAAAAAGCCCAAGTTATTTTTGGTTCTTCGTTGGCCAAAGGGGGGGGGGGGGCACATTGTGTCTCCTCTCTAAAATCTTTATTTTTTGACCAATCACTCTCTAATTTGACACACGTGCAAAACAACTCAAACATCATAAAACGTAATCATCAAAATGTCTGAAGATTACCACAGGGGGCACTATTGACCATGATATAATGAAATACATTGAAAAAGGGGATTTTCTTGGATATTTCTAGGTTTTTGTCTTTTATATCCCATGTATACACTCACAAGTATTTGATTTGTCAATAATTATACAAGATCACATTTTTGTATACAGAAAGTAAATATTTTTAGTAAACTTTGACATACAGTGACAATGTGAGGCGTATATGCACGAATTCTATGCACTGTTGGATTTTTGCAAAGAGTTAAGATAACATAACTATACAGTGTGTATCAAAAAAAGTAGACACTTAGAAAAACAATTATTTTTGTTTCCGTGATCTTGAGATTAGTTTTTGATATGAATATTTTACCTTGGACCTAAGCTATATGATGACAATGTTTGGATTGAAAGTATTTCATGCATGAGTGAGCACCACCCAATTTTGTACAATCGGCCAAAAATGCATTTGCGCACAGAATTGTGTTCTTATAGTCCATGCAGACCGATGCTGCAGAAGTTCTCAATTGATGAGCACAAGTATTTCATCCTTAGCATGCTCAGAGAAGAGCTAATATCAGTTCTGTGACAAGAAAGACAAACGATGAAGCAATGATTCAGATACCCCCCTCCAGGAAAGAAGAAAATGTCGTGTTTCCAAGATGAACTGTGAATTGAAAACAAAAATGACCTTTTCTTCGTTTTTTTACGGCGGAAGGGGGGGGGGTTTGGTGGGATTTATTTGAATCATTGCTTCATTTTTTTCTTTCTTGTCACATAATTGATATTAGCTCTCCTCTGAGCACGCTGAGGATTAAATATTTGTGCACATCAGTTCAGTGGCATGCAAAGGAATTAGGAATGGGGTGGGGGCAAGAAAATAATTCCCCCGATCTACCCATCTGTGCATGAAGCCCATACCGCGAGCGCGTAAGCACAAATCCCCTCAGACTAGGGTCCAAGAGCCCGACTTAGAGCCCCTGGCAGGGAGATTTTTACTTTCAACCACTCAAATTCCTCAAAATTCCCGTTTTAAAGCACCAATTTAGAGAATAACGGACTGATTCCGATTGGGACCAATCAAAGCTGTCGGCCTGAACTCATGATTTTCCGGCAGGCCAACACTGATAACTGATCGGCACAATCATTCGAAGTTCCCCCAACTGAATGCTTTTCCCCTGACTACCATACCATTCTGGGACATTGGCGGCGGGGAGGGGGGGGGGGTTATGGCCCCCACCAACACCTCCCCCCTTGTTCACCCTACTCAGTTGAGAGCTTCTGCAGCATTGGTCTAAAGGGCATTAAACATTGACTATGAGAACACAATTCTGTGCGCAAATGCATTTTTGGCCTATTACATAAAAGTGGGTTGTGCTCATTCATCCGTGAAATTTTTTCAATACCAACAGTGTCATCAGATAGATTAGGTCATGAAATTTTGGTGTAATATTTTCTTTCTAAGTGTCTATTTTTTTTGGTACACACTGCATAGATGCAATTTTTTATCATTCTGGTACACCATTTTGATGAAATTACATTTTGATACACCAAATCTTGTATAATTTAATAATTTAAAATTGGAATTAAAAAAAAATAACAAGAAAAAAAGAATTTTCAATATTTGTATTGTTTTTATTGTTTTGGCGCCATTCTTTCAAAAATTAAGAAAAACAAAAGAAATGTTTAATTTTCTTTATACACGAAACATAAGTTTAATGCCATATTTGATCCAAAGAGATATGAAGACGAGTGACATAAACTCTTCTGAGTAATGCTCTTTCAAATGAGGTATAACTCATATAACCTTAACGCCTTATGAACCCTTTGGATTCTATAATGTAAAAAATATGGTCATAAATCTCGGGGTCCCCCCCCCTGACATTTTCATAAATTCATATAAAAAAAATAAAGACATTCAGAATCTATTATAACAGGGTTATGACTTTGGGGCATAAAGCTTTCAAATAACAAAAAAATCCCCAAAACTAAACTTGGGCTTTAACGAAATAAGTTTTAGCAAAATAACTTGACAGGAACAATTCTACACTCATTGCCTAAGCTCTGTGTGAAAATATTTCGTCTAGCCATGCATGAGTAAGCATGCATTAAAGGCAAAAATTCCACTTTTCAAAAGTCACAGGAGTCATCTCTTATGTCGAAATAGTGGTAAATAATGGTATTTTTGCTTTATTTATAACGTGTGCTCACGGAACCATGACATGGGTACAACCTCTTATGTTCGTACAACATGTAAAGATACATTTTGCTGAAAAATATCGGATTTCAATTTTTTTTCAATTAACTTAATGGATTTTACAGGTTCAAAATTGAGGAAAATGGAAATTATCAAATTGAGCTCATTGAAGCGAAAAATATGCAAAAAGTGCCAAAAGAGGTATAAGGTGGGGAAATGATAAATAATTAATATAAATAGCGCTTAATCATTCAACAAAAACAGAATTTGTCAAAATCTTGCATCACAAATCCCCCCAAATGACCCTTGTGACTTTTGAAAAGTGACATTTTGCCTTCAATACATGCTCACACATGCATGACTTCACGGATCAATCACATTTTCACACAGAAGTTAGTCAATCAGTGCAGGAACATCCTTGCCCTGTTATTGTGCTTAAAACAGTTTCTTTAAAAAGTTATGGTATTTTGAAAAAAAGGGGTGGTTACTTTTTGTTGTGTTTATATGTATTTTTTGGCGCAAAGCGTACCTCAATCTGTTGATATTTCTCTTATTTTTGCCCCCCCCCCCCCCAATCTGGAATTAATGTATCGAAATCACTGACTGTGGGCTTTGGAAATATTCATCATGACGTCATGATCATGATCATTCACTCTTTATTTTTCACACGGGTTAACTGTATTCTGCTTCCTTGCAGTAAATCTACGATGGAGATTATATGAAAATATATTGTACTTATATTTATATTTATACAAACGTGTTAACTTATATCGACATAAATTAAATAATCATGAATGATAACATGTCAATGCAAATAAGAAACCTGTTTCTGTTTTTCGCTTGAACTACTGCATGTGTGCGTGCGCGTGTGTGTGTTTATGTATGTGTGTGTGTGTTTGCGTTTGTGTGTGTTTGTGTGTTTGCGTGTGTGTGTGTGTGTTTGTATGTGTGTGTTTATATTTGTGTGTGCGTTTTTGGTGTTCGTGTTTGCGTGTATTTGTCTCTACAACTCTCGTCTCAAGCACGCGTTTTGCGTTTTATTGTGTATAGAAATTACTAGCACCGTGTGACCATGAAGGGGGCGGGGGGATTCGAGGAATAGAACAATACACAGCATACAAAATATGCTTTATGTTGTTCTGAGACAGAT
The DNA here is from genome assembly GCA_001188425.1 of Eucidaris tribuloides. Taxonomy (NCBI): domain Eukaryota; kingdom Metazoa; phylum Echinodermata; class Echinoidea; order Cidaroida; family Cidaridae; genus Eucidaris; species Eucidaris tribuloides. The sequence goes on along the minus strand of JZLH01S0058959.1, from coordinate 11,559 downwards.
ATAGTTTGGCCAGGCTACACGAAACTGGCGCATGCTTTTGAGAGAGTGCTGTGTTGTCTGCAAGGGGGGGGGGGGTGTTCGGGCCTCCGTTCAAAATAATCAGGGTTTTCGCTGAGTAAAGTTCTATGCAACAAGCCCCTTAGCACCCAAACGCACTTACACACACACACACACACACACACACACACACACACACACACACACACACACACACACACACACACACACACACACACACACACACACACACACACACACACACACACACACACACACACACAGACGCACAATCGTTAGTAGTAGTACTTAGTAGAACACAACCATAAAGATACTAGAAAAATAACACATTTTACGCTTATCTGATTTATATGTTTAATCGACTTTTTTATTATCAAAATGTCTCGTGAATAAACTATCAGGTTACATTCAATTGAAGGCTTGTCCTCTGGGAAAAAAGACGTTTGCCTTGATTGAGTACAATATTATTATTGTCCTCGAAGAGGGCGTGTTATTAACCGTTGGAGACTAAGAACTAGATATGTCGTGTTAGTGTTTATGGGGAATTGTGAATGTTGTGAAATCAAAATCTCCAATGCATATGGAAACGTGGACATATAAGAACCAAACTTTGATCACATCCAAAGTTAAGATTGGGTTATTCTTTTGCACGTCAAAAAACATCTAGATGAATCAAATCAGCTGAAATCATATCTAGTGTGAAGATTGATATAAATAAACACCTCTCATAGAGACTTGGAGTAAAATATTGAGTTTTGATGAAAATCTGGACGGTTAAACTTCATCCGTTTTCCATTTGCTCAGGAGCAAATTTTAAAAAATCCGCGACGTCAAACGTGCACGTGCCGTTCCAAAATAGTCCGATCAGCCGTTAGCCAAAGGTCGCGCAGGGGATAGCCGATTGACCAATCAGAGCGTTTCGCTCGTCTTGCTACGGTGCACAGTAACCGCGATTCGCATTTTGAGCAAAATTGAAACTCACAGAAAGAACAACATTCTGGTAACATGTCGTTATTAGTTTTTCTCATAAAACAACAAATTCATGACGTATGGATCTCAGACTTTCTGCACACCATTTGTAAGTACTAAACTACCGTTTGGTATTGATAATGAAGGGAAGTAATGGACTTGCAAATCCCCTATATGTCATACAAATCTGTTTGTGACCTGAGTTAACTTTTTCCCAAATCGGAAGGGAAATCACATTCAATTATCGCAGCACTGTGACCTCTAACGACTCAGTCTCAAAAACGAACGCGTACGTTTATTAAACGTTTATTGGACTTATTTTTTTTCAACTGGATTATAAACGTGTCTATACCTTGACAGAGGGTGCTTTTCCGTTCTGTTCCATTTTATTGTGTTTCATTTGCCACTGTCTCACAACGTCTGACGTAAATATTTTAGACGGAGGTAGATGGCGCAGTGTGACAGAGCCTTGAAAGTCAAACAGAGCTATGAAGGAGATAATTGAGGATCTCCTCACAGAATTTGTTTTCCCAAACTTGAAATCAAATCACGTGGTATCATGAAAAATCGTGCTCCTTAAAATTCCGTAATTTTGAATCATGAAATGAAAATGAATACAGAAATATAAAGGAATGAGGGTCACAAATGGAATCTTGCAGATTGAGTTACTGATGTTGGCTATCGACAAAAAGTATGCTATTTAAAATCGTTTGAAGATGCAACAACATATCACGCATATGGCAATATTTCATGTCGGAGTGTCACTCATACCCAAATGTTTTCTCTATACGTCCAATATGTAAATGCTGTATGAGCTAGCTGATGATATATTAATCTAAAATTCTTCACGATCGTTTAATTTGAGTTGTTTAATTCCATTCCAATATTCAAATTCAAAACTTTGGTCAACACCCATCAAAACACATTACAAGAAATTACATTCCATTTGCCAAATTCAAATTTGTTGTCAACACCCACTGTAACACATAAGAAGAAATGAAGATATACCACATAGAATAAGATATAAAATGATTACAAGACCTATGAACTAAATATGAGCGTTTAAGGCGTAAACAGAAAGGAGGGTGTTCCATTTATAAGAGCTAACCAACAAGTTCATTAAGGTTACAGATAACAAATACATAAGGAAAAAAACCAAAACACAAAATACTAGACGTAAAATAGTTACGGAACAAAACGTATAATGCCTGGATTATTTGCAGTTTCATTAGAGGAAGTTCACACACACACGATTTATTATTTCTTAATCACAATGAAATTAATTGATTAATTAAATAATAAAGAATGAAAAATCACATTATCAACGGTTTGGATGCTATAATGTAAATATAGTCGAAAATCTCGGGTCCCCCCCGAGACTTTAAATTAATTAATTAAAAAAAGAACGAAAGACATTCAGAATCTGTTACTGGTGTGATATGACCTTTGGGCATAAAGCTTTCAAATAAAAAAAAACTCGCCAAAATTAGACTTGCGCTTTACATATTTTTCTCTCGATTGGACAATTTTTTTTGAGACACACTGTAGTTCAAATGTTCAAATTTGTTCAAAAAATCTAAACTATCCGACGTCACATTTGTATGTCCCTGCCCAGCCCTTTTTTTGTATTTAAAGAGTTTATTTCTAAAACGGGGTAGATCCATTCTTCAGCAAATGTGACCTTTTCACCAAAATCTGACGATTTTAGTTAGCTCTCTGAGATAACGCAAATGAGAAGCTGAAATTCCTACCAACAAGTGGTAAAAAATAAGCAAGAAGAATGAATTTATTTTCAGAAGGGGTTACATTTATTTGAATTTATTTCCAGAAGGAGGTAGATCCAAAACATAAAAAAAGAATTAAAAATAATGTAAAAATCTAAATAAATTTCAACTGATTTTTTTTTTTTTTGGGGGGGGGGTGGGGGTTGGGTTGGGGGTTGGGGTGGATTTTGTATAAGCATTGTTGGGTCCTTTGTTAAATAAAATTGGTTTCACTCAGAAACATTGCAATATGGGTGTATTACACAAAAAAAATCCAATTTTTCTCAAAATGGTATTGGATTTACACTCTTTTGGAAATAAATCAAAGTTTGTTTCCGAAAAGGGGTAGATCTCTTTTTTCTCAGATTTGAATTGTTTGCTAAAATTCATACAATGTTAGTAGCATATGAAGAATGGTAAAAAAAATGACCCCCAAATTACATTTGCTTTTAAAAGGTAGTACCTTTTTTACATTATTTCCGCAAGTAGATCTTAAAATGAAAGGATTTCTAAAAAATGAAAACTCAAGGACTTGTTTCTTAGTGTGGTTTTACAGTCGAATTGTGAGGTACTTTATTAGGTTAATTTTACGCAGAAACATTGAAATATGAGTAAAATAAAAAAAAAAAACACACGAGGGTTTCCCAGAATGGTAAAATGTAGATGTAGCACCTTTTGGAAACAAACTCTTCATTCTTAAATAGTCTGCAGCTAAAGAAGCAGCATTAATATAAATGTTATCGTTGTTACAGGTCACAAATTCTCACTTAAAGGTCCGCTCTCATGGTGCTGTATGATAATGCGCCCCTTTCATGTCTACAAACATGGTCAAATTGCAATGTGTTCAGAGGCAGCAACTGGGCTGATTACAGGCGCTTCAACATTTTATACTACACAAGTTGTATCCAAATTTCACCAGCTTCCAATAACACTCTCTAATATTAATTAAAGGAAGATGTAACCCGCAATTAACAGGAATAAGAAAACAAATGTCATTGT
>JZLH01S0058956.1:0-12834 GCA_001188425.1 Eucidaris tribuloides | reverse complement strand
TTCCCAATATTTAAGAAAAAAAAATGTGTCTTGCACATCTTCCCTCCAAAACCAATGTGTGTGCCAAATTTCATGAGCATTGCTTTAAAATGAGGAAGTACTGGTTTGATCCGCAATATTTTTCTGATTTATTGCCATAACATGCTGTTACCATGGCAACACATATTTTTTTCCTTCGCTCAAATGTCTTACACATCTTCATCCCAAGACCAATGTGTGTGCCAATTTTGAAGAGCATTTGCCCCCAAAATTGAGGAAGTAGTTCAAGCCGCATGATTTGCAAATAGCCCCTCCACATTTTGTTTGGTGGGGGTATAACAAAGCAAAATACATGTACATATAAAGTAGACAATACAATAAAATACCACTTAAAAATATTGATCATAAAAATGGGCACAATATAAGAGATACTGATTGTGGAGGAGGTAGAACAGACCACTGATCTTTCTTGAGTTATGCCCCAGACATAAATAAGATGACTGACATAATACCATTACGATAAAACAAAAGTCTGCTTATTATGATGACCCTTCTGCATGGTACATGTACATTATTATATTATCTTATCTTTTTCACTCAAATGTGTAATAGATTGTATATATTATGCTCGTATTCATGTTACATACGATCTGTAATTATTTGATCCTTTAATTTGTACCATGCAGAAACAACAATAAATAGATAAATGAATCAATGAATCAATGAATCAATCAATGAATCAATGAATCAATGAATCAATGAATCAATGAATCAATGAATCAATGAATCAATGAATGAATGAATGAATGAATCAATCAATCAATCAATCAATCAATCAATCAATCAATCAATCAATCAATCAATCAATCAATCAATCAATCAATCAATCAATCAATCAATCAATCAATCAATCAATAGATAAATAAAAAGACAAATGTGACCCGTCACCACGATATCCTGATAAAGTCGCACACATTAAAGCTAAAGAAAGTGCTAAATATTGTAATCGAGATGTAAAATATGAAAGTGTACTGTCTTCAGAAATCAAAAGCTTTATGATCTTCACATGCTGCAAAAGTTTAAACATTTGCATTTTTTACCCAAAGCATATTTCTTTACACTTTTATGTTTTATTAGATGTGCGACTTTATCAGGGCACTGTGGTGACAGGTCACAAATAAATAAATGAACAATATTCACCATGGAAAAGAGTGTGTGACTACATAGTACATACACAATGAAAAGCTAACAAAATATGAAGGCATCATCATGCCAATGTCATCACAGATCATGCAGACTGGAAATGTAATATGATTTCTATGCAACAGAAGTAATTACACCCATGAAATTTGGTAAATACAAACATTCATTCATATTGCAACTTATCTTGTTTACCAAATACACTGTATGCATGATAGGCTATTTATGATTACACCACAAATCATAGCAAGGAACTAAACAATTTTGCTGATAATGAATCAATAATCGTAAAATCATTTTTTTTGTGTGTGTGGTAATACCACCTGGACCAAACACAATACACTGAACTAATAATACTCAATGTTGCTGCATGTATAAAATTCATTAAAATCACTTGCATGAAATTAATCAGCATTTATGGTGAGACAAGTCACAAAGGGACAAAAATATCCGTATCACTGTTGGCAAATTATATTCTAAATACATTCATCATTTTTTTTTTACATTGCTATTCAAGATTACAATTTTTCAACCATATGTCTTTACCACATGTTGTCAAATTATTTGATGAAAAGGAGAAATAGAGCATGGGCAATGATGAGTAGTTTTGTTGGTTTATGTAATTACCGATTACAAATCAAAGAAAAAGTCATTTTCTGATCGACTTTAATTTCCTGTTGCGTCCTTGTAATGTTACGCCACAGCGTAACCAATCTAGCCACCATCATAATCATTATTTTGCTAATGCAATCATATCATATATCACATTTGAAACAGACATCAATGGAGATTAATCCGTTAGGTACGGGTTAAATTTAGTCCACACTGTACTACGCATGAAAACATAAGCAAGCATCATTAATTTCCAGGCTGATAGAAAATCTCTTCATTAATTTTTTTTTGGACTGCCTAATCCTCTTTTAAATTGTCTTAAAGATTGCAAAATATTGCCGCAAGAGTCATTACTCTCACCAAACCTTCTGACAATATTACCAGAGATGCCAACCAGTACGGAGTTTTCCGGGAGGTCTCGTCTTATTACAGTTATTAGGCAGTACGGTAAACAATGAAAAGGTTACATAATGAAAAAAATTAGATTAGAGTGTGAATGAGAAAAATATTTGAAACACCTGAACCAAAATTTTCTTATGAGGGAAAGTATGAATAAAACAAATCTTTTGTTCCGTCACTCACCAGTTAATGTATACACGGCATTTCCATTACAATTTGGGCATTGCATTAAATCACGTCAGTAACCAAGGAATTTGGTTTGGTAGTTTCGTTTATTTTGGTCATTCACATTCTATTCTTATTATAATCTACGTTTTTGTTGTTGAACGCACCGCCTAGTAACTCTAATAAGACCAGAACTGCCCTGGAAAAATCCGTACTGGTTGGCATAACCGTATTACACCAGTTTTTTTGACGCTGCACTGGCTTCCAATTAAACAAAGGATTGTCTTGAAAGTTTTTCTTTTTATGTACGGTACTATTGTGGTCATGGAATTGCTCCTGTATATTTGACTAAATTGTTCGAACTTCAACATAACCAGCCTCTTCATTCCAGTAACAGATTTCTTTACACTCAATCTGTTGTCAAATGATCATGGTGTAGATCTTCCTTCTCCTCCTCCTCCTTCTTTTTCTCCTTCTTTTTCTTCTTCCTTCTCCTCCTCCTTCTTTGTCTTCTTCCTCACAAACATTTTTAGATTCACCCCATACTAAATGTTTACCAATAAGAAAAGAAACAAGATGTATGTAGCTAAATATTATTTATCTGGAGCATAATTAGAAACTCCCTTTATTCCAGACAATTGCTTACTAAGTCCATTCAGCGCAAAAAACATTTAAATATCTTCATGTTTCTGTTTGGATTTTTTGTTGAAACTGTAATATGTGCAGCTGCAAACATTGCATGGCAATTTTGTTTGAAATATATTGATATCTCAACTCCCCCCCCCCATGTGGAAAGCATCTGATTCTATATATTTTGGTGCTACAAGGTGAGGCTGAATAGTTCATAGGATGACTGAGTAGGAGCTATGCTACAGCAACAGAACTAATCAAGGTTGCATTTAATGTATTACTACTTTCATTGCTGTAGCCAGGTTTGTCGCTATGCTGGGTGGCACCAGGCGGGGCCGCCCACTACCCAAATTTTCTGCCTGGTACTCTGGGTGAAAGACCAGTCTCCCGCCAAGCATTATTTTTCATTACCAATGATTTTTTTTGCTTAAAAAATGAGAATATTTTCAAGTAAACTAATATCATCAGGCTCAGATAATGGTCATGATTGCTACCTTATGACTTCTTATCATAATGTAACTGTTAATATGTATGATATCACTTGCTTAGCAGCGAATTGATCATAATCAGCCATCTACTACCCATGCCATGAAGTCGCTGCGCTCTGCACGCATGGTCTGGGCAGCAGCAAAATTTCCACCACTCAGAAAAGTCTGGCTACAACCCTGGCTGTAGCATAACTCCTTCTTAGTCAACCCATAAACTTTTCACCTTCCCCTCCTTTATTTTTTCATGACATGGAGGTTTTGTTGTGCTTATCTGAATAATACAAAGTCACATGGGCATTAAAAAAAAAATACCGGAACTACTCATGCACATCAACAGAACATAATCCTTTACCCGCCGTATAAAGCAAGTTTTACAACAGATGGATGGTTGCCTAAGGCAACATTACTCAATATTGAAATTCTCATTTTATTGTTGATTATAATCTTTGATATATGGGAATTACTCAACATTTTTTTTCCACCACAAGTTGGTTACAAACATATCTTTTCAACAATTGTATTCTTGATTTGCACGCTGCTGAAAGGGCTAAACAAGGGATAGTCTTTTGACAAGGTCCTCTCACTGTGTGGGGCCAGGGGCAAGCAAAGCGAACCCAGCCGTGCGCGAAGGACTTTTGAGATCTGCTTCGCATTCATGTTAGCCCTTTGAATTACCAAATTTTGTTACCCAATTTTGGTAGCAAAAATTGACCAATCAGCATGTCTGTCTACTTGATCCTACGTTGAATATGCAATCATACTGGGACCATGTTACAGAAGCTTTCATTATTTGATTCGGTGAAATGATTCTAACACATAGATTTTTAACCAAACATGCTTCAACTACTCTGTTCAAACAAGAATGTGTGCTAAGTTGGTGTTTGATGGCATATGTTTTGTAGTTACTAGCAGTGACGGAATTTCTTTCAAACCACCGAATAGTTGACAAGGCCAAGACAGCGGAGCCTAGCACGTAATTTCATTGGTTGATTCAAACAGAGATCGGTTGTTCCTGTAGTCATGAATAATAATTACTTTTCGGATGCGAAGCAGATCTCAAAAGGCCCTCATGCTGTCGCATTCGGCTGGGCTTGCTTCACTCACCCATAACAGCGACAGAGCCTTGTCAAAAGGTTATACATGGAAATGAACAAAAGTCAGCCGCTGTTGTGACCTGATCAATGTCAGGGGGCGGGTGAACTCTTTACCAAGTTCACAACTCGTCTAGTAATAGCTATGTGTGGGGAGTAGTGTTTGGGAGTAGTCCTCAACTTGGGGTAAAACTATAATTCTAGAATCAAGGACACTATGCAAGGATTTAGCTATTTAAAATGTATAGTTAAATGTTGACTCTTTTGAAAAGAACTACCATCAATATGCCTTGTGACAGAAAATTTTGTTGTGTAGCTTTCCAAAGGATTTATTTCTCTTGGGGGACACGAGAAATACAGTACTGGTATGTTCATGCTTGATTCTCCTTAAAGGCAAGGTCCACCCTGATGTCAAGTTGGTTTTAATAAAAGCAGAACAATGAGAGAAGCACATCAATGAAAGCTTGGCAAATGTCCACCAAAGTATAGTGGAGTTATGAAGTTTCAAATTGTTAAATTTGTGACGTCATATGCGAGCAGCTTCCCCATTGTCATGTAATATAAATTCCATAAAGTGCCATTTCCGCAGAAATTTGAAAATGATGTTACCTGTGCATTCAATATATAATTAGAAGTATTATTTCCTACATGCTTCTATGAAAAAAAAACATTTAATTATCATGAACCAATAAAAAGTGGCGATTTATTAAATTAATATTGCATGACATGTGGGGAGCTGCTCGCATGTGACGTCACAAAATTAAAACTTTGGCACTTCATAGCTCCGCTATTCTTTGGTGGATTTTTGCCAAACTTTGATTAATATGTTTATCTCATTGTTCTGCTTTTATTAAAACCAACTTGACATCAGGGTGGACTTTGCCTTTAAGTAAACAAATTCAAGACAAAACCTCCCAGGCAGGAGATCCAAACCAGCTGGTGTATCTTTGGTATATCTCTCAACCAGTTTGGTTTGAGAGGCATTTTTTATTTCTGCCAATCACGTCACTGCCCTTAAAGCAAATGACTCTCATTTACACGATTCATCATCATTTATATTCTAAGAATTATAGGATGTATACTTATGAATGCCAAATTTGGTATCTAAGGTAAGAACAAGTGACTTTTGTATCTGCATAATAATTCTGATAATAACAATACTACTACTACTACTACTACTACTACTACTACTACACAGCTCTTATACAGTGTGTCTTAAAAAAAATTGTGCAAGTGAAAACCGCCCTCTTTGACAATTACAAAATACTCTTGTGACATGATACATCAACGTCAAGAGCATTAGTCTGAGCTTTCAAATACCGTTAGGTTTTTTTTTCAATTTGCTTGTCTTAATCTTGAGATATGTTAATTTAAATAAGAAAGGGTAAAATCGTGATTGTACCACTTTTACTACAGTCCCAAGTAAAAGTGACACAATTGTGAATCCACCCTTTTGTTGTTGACAACATATCTCGAGATTAAAACAAGCAAATTGAACAAAACAAATGGCATTTGAAAGCTAAGACTTTGTCCTTGACGGTGATGTAAGCATAATGTCACCAGAGTATTTTCTTATTGCCGAAGAGGGCACATTTTACTTGCAGAATTTTTGAGACATGTTGCAGCATGTCTCAAAAAAATTGTTCAAGTGAAAAGCGCCCTCTTTGACAATTAGAAAATACTGCTGTGACACACGTTCACATCAACATCAAGGGCAACGTCTTAGCTTTAAAATGTTGTTTGTTCTGTTCAATTTGCTTGTTTTGATCTCGAAATATCTTGTAAAGAACAAAACTGTGGAATCACAATTGTGTCACTTTCACGGGAAGAGGGCCTGATGCTATTGTTGACTGTAGTAAAAGTGGCACATTTGTGATTTTACTTTTTCGTGTTACATATCTCAGGATTAAAACAAGCAAACTGAACAGAACAAACGGCATTTGAAAGCTAAGACTATGCTCTTGCTGGTGATGTTAGCATGCTGTCACAAAAATGTTCTTCTCATTACCAAAGAGGGCGCTCTTGACTTGCACAATTATTTTTGAGACACACTGTACAATGCATAACACATCAAATGAAAATGTCCTTATGCGCCGAGAAGAATACAAGGAAAAGAAAGTAAAGAGAACATAAATAGTTACTGTACTAATGGAGCCTTTGAACATTTTTCCAATACTACTACTACTTCTACTACTACTACTACTACTACTACTACTACTACTACTACTTCTACTACTACTACTACTACTACTACTGATAATAATAACAACAACGACAACAACAATAATAATAATAATAATAAAACAATCCTTGGGGATAGAATATTTTTTTTAGTTATTTTCTTGGACTTACTTGTGAGCATCTCGTTCCTTCTGTTTCTTGACAACATTCTCATCCTGTTGTTTTCTTCTCTTCACCTTCTCAGTCCTGAAAACAGAAATTGACATAGGCTGACCTATTAGCATTACACGATTATGGTGACCCATCTCCACTCGCCAGCTCGAAATGAGAGAAAACTGATTCAATGCTACCCATAAAAGGGCTCATTCTAATTACAGGCATTGTATAACAATGTTTCCAGTTTAAAAGATCTGAGCTACATGATTCCCCATGCTACCAGTGTCTCTGATTCGGTCTAAAAAAGAAGCCCTGAAAAAAATGGCAGTTTAAAATGATCATTAAGTGCTTTAAAAAAGTGAAAATCATTGAGTGACCATTCCAGCTTTCTCCCATACACTGCTGTGTTGCAGAATTTCCCAGCGGTTGAGAATAATTAATTTGCCAATTTGTATCTGCACATATTGTACTAGTGACAGCATAACTGTTTGAACTTTTGTGTTCTAGGGTGTTTATTTGTCCATTGAAACACTGTCAGATAGCAAAGTGTGACATTTTTTGAAATGGGTCTTCCACAATGTTATATAGCGTCTTTAAATTTGTGTCATAAAAAATTACAGGAAAATAACTGTGCGCAGTCAATGGGTATGATACATACAAACATGATACCTATAGATCATGCCTCTGGCACCTTTGGTGCGGAGATATAAAGACGGAGCAAGCTTTTTTTTTGTAAATGTTCTTAAAAAGTGCTGAGGGAGCCCATTTGGAACCCCAGCACAAACTTTTGAAATCTCACAAAGAATTGATTTTTTTTTTCCATATTTGAAGTGATACTGATTTCCCTTTGGCATTCTATTTTTTTTCTGATAGTGCAATTTGAGTGGTAAACTTTTAACAAACGTAAACTAAAGTACACAAACAAGCTATGTCTTGATATTTTTAGACAACTTTCTATAAAATGAAGTGTTATGTTGGGTCACATATATTGCTGTTTTCCTAAACGTTTTACTCATTTGTTTGAAAAAAAAAATCCTGAAATGAGCATCTCTGATAAAGGCTATTTTTTTTTTATTAACATTGGCCAAAAAAGTTCAGGAATGGGATTAACCACACAAACAAATATCGGTGATAAATGTTTGTCAATTGCAGATGACTTTGGCAGTGTTTCCCATCTATCCAAAAGAAATGTTTGTACCTTTTTACATTTCGTGTTCAATATGCTAATGGAACTTTTGTCATTATTAAAGATAAATGACATGATTGGGGGTAGTCCTCAACTTGGGGTAAAACAATTCTAAAATCTAGATGCAAAGATTCTACTGTGAAAATTCTGTAGTCAAAAGTTGACTCCTTTTAAAATAACTTCCATTCGTATGCCTCCTGAAAGACAAATCTGTTGTGTAGCTTTTTATGGGATTTAATTCTCTCGCACCTCGTGGAGAAACAAACTGCTGATACGTTCACACTTGATTCTCCTTAAGTAAACAAACTCAAGACAAATCCTTCCAGCTAGGCGATCCACTCTAGGTGGTGTATTTTTGGTATAGTTTTCAATCAGTTTGGTTCTAAAGGCATTTCTTTATTTCTCCCAATTATGTAACTGCCCTTTAATACATAAGAATTTTAAAGTAATTAAAATCGTGGAAAAACTTCACACCCTTTTTTCAGTCTCCTTTTTGTTGTGTAAGGTAATGGTTAATTGGGTTTCTTCTTGCTTTGTAATGTGACTGATGTCTAAAGGTAAAATACCTGAAAATTTTGGATGACTTAGCAGAACAGGCAATAACATAGACTAAGATTTACTAGAATACTTACTTCTTTCTAAGCTTTACCTCCCTGGCAGCACCTATCTCTTCTTTTGTCTTCGTAACTGTACAGAGGAAAAAAAACACAAGATGGTACCTTTAAGACACTATTTAACATTGTGGAAGACCTGTTTAAAAAATTGTCAAACTTTGCTATCTGACAGTGTTTGAATGGACAAATAAACACCCTAGAACACAAAAGTTTAGACAGTTACCCTGTCACTTGTAAAATATTTACAGATACAAATTGGCACATGAATTATTCATGGCTGATGAAAATTCTGCAAGAGAGCAGTGGAAAACTAGAATGGTCTCTTGATGATTTTTACTTTTTTAAAGCACTTAATGATCATTTTGAACTGTAATTTTTTCAGGGCTTCATCTTTAGATCTTATGAAAGACACTAGTAGCATGGGGAATCATGTAGCTCACATTTTGTTAAAATGGAAATATAATTGTTATATGATGCCTTTAATCAACATCCGTCTTCACACTTTATCTAACAAATGTGACTCAGTACTTCCTGATAACTTTGAACTTATTTGTGTAGCACTGTAGCTATGGAATAGCCTCCGCTTGGTATTGAAAAAGATGAATCTGTAATAACTTTTAAGATTAAAGGGCAGTGACATGATTGGGAAAAATAACAAATGCCTCTAGAACCAAACTGGTTGAAAGATATATGAATGGATGCACCAGCTGGAATGTATCTCCTGGAAGGAAGGATTTATCTAGAATTTGTTTTCTTTGGCCGAATCAAGCATAAACATAAAAGCAATAGCAATAGCTATAGCAATAGATAATGGCTGTGGACAGTGCACATTGGAAACTTTGGTATGCCAGTTTCTCGTCTACGTTTAGGGTAGATAACTGCTTTATTAAAGGAATCGTATAACACTGTTTTCAGTTTAAAAATCTGAGCTGCATGATTCCCCATGCTACTGGTGATTCTGTTTAGGTCTAAAAATGAAGTCCTGAAAAAATTGCAGTTTAAAACGATCATTAAGTGCTTCTAAAAAGGGAAAATTATGGAGTGACCATTCCCGTTTTCCTCCATAGACTGCTGTGTTGCAGAATTTCCTATCGGCTGATATTTTATTCATGTGCCGACTTTGGTCCGTACATATTTTATGAGTGACCGCATAACTCTCTAAAGTTTTGTGTTCTAGAGTGTTTATTTGTCCATCCAAACACTACCAGATATATCAGATAGCAAAGTTTGACACTTTTTTAAATAAGGCTTCCACAAAGTTATATAGTGTCTTTAATATTCATTTAGTAAGTAGCCTGGCGACTGCTAGACTTTATTTACTATCCACAGCCATTGTTTATTGCTATTACGTGGGGACTAGACACACACTCTCACACACACCACTTGATTTCTGTACAGTTTCAATTTTGTACAGGGGACTGGATATTGAGCAAGATCTGAAATCTAACTTTTAAAATAAACATGAATTACATAAAACTGAATACTGAACATCTTAATCAAACCACCTCCACCAAAACTGTTCACTATTTAGCTGTAACTATACTCAGTGCCAGTATAATCTGGTGAATAGTTTTTGTGTTATTAAATACCAAACTTGACAAATCTTATTTTTAACAAATAACACCTAGTATTTCCCTTTACAAGAATCAAATCATTGAGATATTTTTTTTTAATTACTTACTGAATTCATGATGGAGGACTTCCCCTTCACAGAGACCTTCTTCAATTTTGATCAACCTCAGCTGCAGTCTTGGTCCTATCTGAAAAGTCATGAAAATAATTTGAAACAAGACAATGCATTTATGAAAGTGTACCAATATACCCTAAAAATCAAATTTGTGTACAACTAGAATATACTACAAATAACCGCAATTCATTTGTCTTAGCCCGTGAAGCAATCCATAATTTGATAAATCAGATCATAATGAGTACACTATTCTGACATTTGTGCTGCACGCTTTTAAATTCTGCTCCGTAAGCATTGATTTCTATGCCTGCACATTCTGGCTATACGCGTACGTTTTGCTTTACTATCGAAGTTCAGTATATTGATATTGATCGATACACTGGGTGTGTGTTTTAATGATCAAGACGTTCGCGGTCGAATTATCGATAGCACGATCGATCGATTGATAGAATCAGATGATTGACTAGTCTATTGCAAGTTGTTTTTGTTGATACGTACTGTTTGAAATTTACATTCAAACCCCAATAAACAAAAATCAGAGTGATCACAAGTGCTAATACTTTGTAGAGGGCATGCCACAAATTATCCAGGGTACTTGTACACTTTAAATCAAATTGGGTGGGAGTCCAGAGGCATATCCATCAACTGCATACAGTTGAACTGCTATTTTTTTTCTCTCAAAAAATAAGTGTAGCTTTTGTTATGAGCTCTTTTGATGTATTTTTGTCCTCGCTTCAATTCAATGCTACCCTATTGAATAAACACTTCCATTTACAAATGACAGCTCAAGTTTAAATTCAGACTCTTTCACTGATTTATGAGCATCTAGTCTATTGACCTAGTTTGCCCTAGTAGAAGTACATTTGTTCATATTTACCAGAGAGTCAGTTTCTGCATGAGTGAACGTACAAAATTGAAAACTTAGTGCATGCAAAGGAACAAATCACGCAATTTCCTGGAAAAAGCTATTCATGAATTTTATCGCTCTTTGTACTGCTTTTGTAGTTAGACTGGCTGTGTTTGGACAGATGCCCAGGGGCAATTATTAAAAAGGTACGTGGATTATTTGCTATGAGTGGGTGGCAAAAAGATTGAACAACAAGAGAACAACTCTTTTGAACTAGCAAGCCTTAAATTTTGATACTTACATATTACAGCGCAAATGGGGAAAACTAAAATGGGCACAAAATTCTTCCCAGGCCAATGACAAAGGCATCAAGTCCAGTCATTAGGGCATCTAAATCTAAGGTCATGGCCTTTGATCGCCTTCAATTAATTTAAGCCCTGAACTAGTATTTATTTCAACAATTCAAACAGTTTCTACAATATTAATTTTGTTTTCCTTTGGAAATCACAGTGCATCTGCTATAATTCATAAGCTGTAAATAATGTCCCTACTCTCACCAAACTATGCAAACTAACTGTTCATTTAACCAAACTACTTTTTATTCATATCACAATCCAATCTTCAATTACTATTTATTTTCACTTGACTGCTTTAAGGTTTGCCAAGCATTGTGGGAAATAGTCATGCTCCTTGTGTTATCATTACATTTGAAAGATGACACATAAATTAGTACATTCTGCCCACTGTATGCCTTTTAAAGTTAAAGTTGTATAATTCCACTGTTTGTAATCATCGTTATGTCATCACCAATGTGCATTCTGTTATGTAGCTCATAAAGATTACAGTATAACACAAACTTGTTTTCATTTTTTATTCAACATTGAGTTTAGCTTTTGTTATGAGCTCTTTTGATATATTTATGTGCTCGCGTCACGTCAGTGCCACCCTGTCGAACAAACATATGCAATTCACGGATGAGAGCCCGACTTTACAATGAAGCTCTTTTACTGATTTATAAGTGCCTAGTCTGTTGATCGACCTAGCCCTAGTAGAACTGCAGTGTCAGGGATAAAAAAAAAAATCAAAAAGATGGATTATTTGCAATGAATGAGCGATAAAGTGATTCAAGGACACCAGTCTAACCCCATGCAATCTATGCATGCAGACAGTGACGTGCAGTTTGACCAAAAAGCGCCCTCTAATTCCTAAAACATCCTTACTGTGAGGCTGGTGGATGTACATAATTATTACACATATCAATCATTTGAGCTGGGCATTTTCAAAACTGTAGTGATCCAAATAAATTATTTTGCGTGTCATCCAGGATTAATAATTAATAGTTTGGCTCTTGACGCTGGATAAACACTAAACTAAGTGCTTTTAGGAGCCGCTGTGAAAAAAACCAGAGTGGGGATTGAACCCACTACCTCCTGAATACTAGACAAGCGGCATTACCACTTGACCACCGAGGAAGCTCGATAGTAATATGTACTGATCTAATATGTAATGCCACTGAGAAAGAAGGATTTTCTTGTACACCTCTGATCTCCCTGACCCAACTGACTTTGCGTGCAAAATCGAGACAACATAATGCATTAT
>JZLH01S0058948.1:8291-25846 GCA_001188425.1 Eucidaris tribuloides | reverse complement strand
TTCTACTACTACTACTATTACTACTACTACTAGTACTACTATACTACTGTACTACTACTACTACTACTACTACTTCTACTACTACTACTACTACTACTACTACTACTACTACTACTGCTACTACTACTTCTACTGTACCACCACTACTACTATCATTACATATAATACTACTACTAATATTAAATATACTACTACTACTAGCATTACATATAATACTACTACTAATATTAGACATACTACTATTACTACTACCACTACTACTATTACTTCTACTATCCATACCACTACAACTACGACTTAACCTACTACTGCTGCTGGTACAGCTACTACTGTAAGTGCTAGATTTGACTACAGCTACTCCCTCCTACTTCTAGTGCAACTACAACTGCTCAAGATATTATCACTCTTCACAAAGCTACTGCTAATTTCGATACTATTACAATTACATTCTGTACTACCACTTTTGCTATTACGTAGTTTACTGCCGTCGGTGTTTCTATAAAACTTTTGAACTTCTATCCCTAAATAACTCCATAACTGTCTAAACAATACTGCAATGAATTATTGCTGTAGTAGCAACTTAATTACATGTACCAAATAATCCTAATCAAACCGTTTAGAGTTATAACAACTCCAATTTCTCAGAAGTTAGTCTGTGATGTATAATATCGCATAGAGAGGCACAGACAGGCAGACACACACACACACACACACACACACACACACACACACACACACATACACACACATTATATATATATATATATATATATATATATATTTATGCATATATGTTTATATGTATACCATAAATATGTTTATGTATACGGCATATACATGTATATATAAACATACACATAAAATGCACATTAATAAAAACATTTAAAAGAAAAACCGTTGAAAAGTAAACCATTTGAACTCGAAGAAAAAGAGAAACATGTATCTTAGTGAATTTAACAATTACAGTATTGGATATTAAACTGGCGTTTTTATGGACAAATAGAATAACAACACATTTCTGTGGTGACATCAATGATCGTAGCTTTCATTGAGTTTCTTTTATTGGCTTATTACAAGAAACCTTTCTGCAGGTAATAAGCGTTAATATGAGAATGAAAAAGAGCTTCAGAAACCCTTTTAAATGGTTGAATTATAATTTGTGAGATTAATATTTTTTCTCTTGAAATATTTTTTAATAGCATGGAAAAAATTAGTTTTAAATGTCTGATCACAAGTGTTATAACAAAAACAAGAATATAGCACATCCATCATGAAGCATAATACATAAGTACATTAGAAAAATATATCCCATTTAAGATATATTTAAGATATATTTAAGATATATTTCAGATATATTTCTTGTTTAATTTTTGACACTCGATTCACTTCTCCTTGTTCAACTTGAGAAGATTAAATTTCCTCTATCAAGTCGAGGGCATCTTCGTTCTATCTGAAAGCCCTTTCATCTAATGCCTTTAGTGTGACATGCCTACAGGGGCCCTTTCTGCTATTCATTAACCGTGCCTTACATTCAAATCAAACGTGGTGCTTTACATTTTTGGTAAATTTAAAGAAAATTATTTATTTATTTTTCTTTAAACTTGAATTGAATCGTGACAAAATACGTTAGGGAAAATTGCATTAAATGATTTCTGAACAAATAACAATAATAGAAAACTAGTATAAAACTAAAAGGCATGTCTAAACCTTGAAAAAAACTATAACATATCATATAGAATATAATAATATATATGAATAAAATAAACACAATATAATAAGCTGAATGATACATGTAAGATAATATACTATATATAGATCATAGATAATGAAGACAATACCATACATATGAATAATATAATGAATATAATAATATATATGATATATAAATATAGATAATATATATACTACTAATATATATATACCATGCATATGTGAAAACAATGATTCGTATAATTCATGAATTTTAATGTGAAATGTGATCAAATACAAATAGTATGCAAATTTTGTATTGATTAAACAACAAAAACTTTTAAAACGTGGGTCAAAAACCACAAAGCAAATTATACAACGAATGTTTTAAAGTACAGCGTATTAAACCGAAACGACCACACTTTACCATTATTCAAAGAAAATCTTCATCATATAGGCCTACAACTAAATACGGTCACCGACGGTTAAGTAGGTATAGTCATTTGAATAAGTAGCATGAACGGGACAAGGCGTCAACAGGTATAAGAGGTTGCTTTTAAAGAACTACATTTATCATGGTTATTTCTCGAATCTCTCTCGAGTTCAGTATCTTTATGAAAAAAATGATATTACGTCAATGGTCATGTGTGCACTCAAATTCTTGTAAAAGTTAAAATTTGACCCATATTTTCTTCGAGTAGACATTACGAAATGTGTGTATCGACTTAAAATACGTTAAAACTGACCAAACTCATGAACTCCACTCCAAGGTGATATGTATTATTTCAATGGGCAACATTTCAATATCATGTGTGCACTGACGGATGGGCGGGCATCTGCTTGAGGCGGAAACCTGGCCCAAAGGGTGTGTCAAAAAGATTGAATCATTTAATAAATCTCGCCAATTCGTTTGGATTTTGATATTGTGGTAATTTTTGTATACGCTGACAATAAATTGAAAAAAAAAATGTAACTGAAAACACAATGAAGATTGAATAAACTATGCCACGCACTACATGTTATTGGGATTCCATTATTGATAAATTCAATTGTAAATTCGTTCGTGTAATTTTGTACACGTAATTATTAGTTTCCATTCAGAATATTTTAGTCGTATTATGTTTCAAGATTCAAGGAAAATTTACCATCCCAAGAAATGATAAAATTAAGAATGAATCACATATGATTATTCACTTAATTTTCATTCAAGATCTTGTTATACAGTTACACAACTTCTAGTGTAAGTTCAATAATCATGCAAACATAATTAATTTTGATAAATAATATTATAACATTATTTGCTACAGTTTTTTGTGGAAATGGAATTGAGACACTGAACTATTTCTGTTACGAAATGATAAAATACGTGTCATGAATTAGAAGCAGAGAAACATAAGTAATGTCAAATTTTACTCCACAAGGGATATGCACAGGTGTATATTATGTAGTTTAACATGTATATTACCTAATACCCAGACCATTTTATGTGTTTAAGGTAGCAAGTAAGATGTATTTATCAAGAGACGCATGCATTCTGACACAATGAAATTAATTTAAAAACGTTGTTCACATCGTATACCATTAACTACATGTATTATCACCAAAACAAATACTTCGCTTGTTTCCTTGTTTTCAACAAAGTATCAATAAACTATGTATTGTATAATGTTATCACAGATAAGATATGTTTTACAGAAATCTAGTACTATGCTGTCAGTAAGCACCCAGCCAATATACCCTTTCAAAACCAATTGGAAATCACGTAAACACCCGAGTAGATTATTAACACCGTGGTGTTTTGTAAGCGAACAATACACGAGAGACGATTTATAAGCCGACTGGGCTGTAATTACGTATACATAAAAGACACGTACACTGGTAAGTCAGTTCCCCAAACATAAAAGCGATATGGAGGTTGTGTAATTTTCAAGCACACTGTCCTATCATTGTATTGCCGACACACGCCGGATTTCAAAATAATTATCCTAAGCGAAACACGCGTTTCAACTCGATTATCGACGACAATGTATCAATTTTGAAATTATCTTTATTGTGGCGTGTTTGATTTGCAGTAATCATGTTTGTTTACAAATGTGTCTACGGCCATAATGTCGTTATTAGACTGCATGACTACAAGACACAGAAACGGTCAATTTTAATCAAAGAGGGGAGAAATACCATATTTTTGGACAAAGTATGTGCTGTTTTTCTTCATATTATGTCAGCTTGTGATTTTATTCATAAGATTATGATTTTTTTTGGTAGTGACAAACACGTGGCCCATTGACCTATACATGCTATAATTAAAAGTACACACGCGACAAAACAGAACACTCAGAACAAAAGAAGCAACGTTTAACAAATTCAATGAATCCGTCCATATTTTAAGGTGCAGAAGCCACAGTTTAGATTGTTTGTTCGAGTGATGAAAACATAACCTAGCAACGCAGACATCTATGATTGGATTGAATGTACGACATTTAACGAAGCTAATTTGGATATTTGTAATTGCAGTGATCAGGTGATGCATAGTATTTTTTTTACATGAATATGGCGAATCCATCGCTTCAGTATCGCCTGCCCCCAAATCCTAGATTTATAATTCGAAGCGTTCCCGATGAGCTTCAAATTACATATATTTTAAAATTATAATCAATTATGTTAGATTGCTACGACGATATAACAATTTCATGTTTGCAAAAATGTACCTGACTAATGTTATTGATTGCGAGGAAATACGCTCGGTATAAATCTTCCAGATCGAAGTAAACGTACAAATTTATGGCTCAAAATAAAATGTCAATAATTTTGTATTGTTTTTGACGGAAATGTCTATAATGTAATATCAGAAATAATTAAAATTTAATCGTCAAACTGTCGTCATATTAATTACCCGTACGTCAGTACGTCAGATTATTACATTAATGTAGTTGTTATTGTAGTCGTAATAATAGCAAATTGGTACTGAACAGTTGAATCAAAGACATTTTCCATTTTTTTTTAAATGAAAACAGTGCTGTTTATTATTTTAGTATAAAAACACAGACAGAGATCATGCGTAATTTACAGGAGAATCGAGAACAAACTGAGCTTTTATATTTATGACGACAGATGACGAAAATAATCTCCACATTTCGTTTCTCCCGTATGATGTTTGTGTCCCAGAACTTGAAATAATTATAATAATTTTACATTTTTGTTCACATAAAATCTGATAAATGAAACGAAACCTACCTGGCCAGTTAGCTTTCCACATATGGGCGTGGGATTTTGTCGTTTTCATCCAGGGAAATGGAAGATTTTGGTTGTGTTGTTGGGCTTTCTGCACCTTCGCCGCCACCGAGGCAGCCACGCCGTACTCCGAGGCCATCGTATACAGCGGCTGGTGGGAAAGTTGCCCGTGGCCATGGCCGTGGGGGTGCCCTCCGCTAGCGGCGATGTGGTGAGACGCCGTCAGGCCCTGCAGACGATAATTTTGGTGCTGGGACGAGACCGCGTTCATGGTTAACCCATCGCATTGTTGCTGGCTGCAGGCCTGCCCCATGGCGGTGGGGCTCGACAGATCCTGTGGCGTCGCCGAATTTGTCATAGACATCATATTGGTCCCAGGTAACTGACCATAATGTTGCGGTATGCCGATCCCATCCTCGACCCGCCCGTCGATCCCATGCATCGCCGAAGCGGCCCCATAGCCGCCGGCAGCGGCCGTAGGTATAGTCGGCTTGGCTTCATACAAACATGACGGTGGCGGAGGGGGGCTGTAGTTCCCGTGAAAGCTGCCGGCTTCGGCGGCGGTGATCGGCGCCCCTTGGTACTGCCCCTTGGGGAAATACTGAGCCACTGCCGCAAAGTAAGCCGGGTTGTTGCCTTCCATTCTCAACTTGGAAGAAAACTTTCGGGATTCAAACAACAACTCGGATTCGGGTTGTAAAAAAGCGGCTCGTTTCTGTCGATGTTATGGGCATTGAATCTCATCAATTATTGCCCTTGCTCATGGGCTAACTATCGAGTGATGATGTTGTGAAATTTCCGGCTGTGATCGGGTTCAACCTTGAACCGATAATAAAAACAAAACGAGCACGTGATACTACGCACTACGTGTGCACCCGGTGTCAATCTCCCCTGTAAGATTTCAATGAATCTGGCGGTCCGCTAGCTTCCCGCCTGCCCGCTGATGTTTATTGCGTTCCTTACGAGGAGACGCTCTGTGTCGTCTGTCCGTTAGAGACGGGGCCAACTTAATAAGTCAGGGTTTGGTTAAACGTTAATAGCGTTCGTTCGGCAGCTAATCTCTCTTTGCACCAGTCGCACGAAGTTCATTAAAAAAACGAAGTAACGAGGACGTAAACAACAACAACAACGCCAACAAAAGAGTCAAACCTTTGAAGTTGACGATCTTATTAAGTCGTGCGACCCTCCGCCAATAAAAGTACCCGGATCAGAATCACAGACTCTTGACAAGATAATTAGACTGGATGAAAAGGAGGGTGGCGATTAAAAAACAACATTTGGGGTTTGAAGGTTACTTCTTGACAGTTGTAAATAAATTTCGACTAATTCATTTGTTTGAAGTTACTTTTAATTGTCCTTGAATCGTAGTGGGCTCTTTAGATGCTGTTAGATGTTGTAATCAACTTTTATTTTAAAGAACGCACGTAATGCCGCGAATAATCAAGAATTCATGTCAAAAGTATTTGGATCGAGTTTTGAACAGGATCTGAGCCTACTTGAGGTTACACGTGATGCTATGTATGTCAGTGTAAAACCTTTGGAAAGACATCTTTTTTCTGGGCAAGCGTCTTTTACGACACAATGAAACATCAGTCACATTCAAAGTTCAATTTTTGGGAAGGAATTGCCATTATTTGGCGACAATTATACCCGCACAACAGCAAATATTATTATTGATAAAAACATAAAATCGGGGAAAAAAATAACAACACCGAATTCGTCATTAAATGTTATAGTTCCTTTCACTATCATTAAATGATGGACAAATGATATTGCTTTACGTTGGTGCATTTGTTTTGGTGTTGATAATTGATACCCATAATCTCACATACGTAGTTTTAGTTATCGAGGTAAACTAAGTTTGAAAACATACATGAAATAAACATAAGTAAGTGACGTTATGTACGACGCTGTGTACGGTATATAAGATAGGTTTGATTTAAGAAGTGAAAAAAATCCCGAGCTTTCTGGTACAGGGTAACGCATTCCAAATGACATGCCCATTCAACGTGTTATTTGACACTGCAATCCTATAATTGGAGAAAAGCGCTCATCATGACGCCACGCCTTTATTTTGCCAAAGTGGGCGTGTCTTGCAAGCGCAGTCAATGAAGGGGAAATGTCGCAGTGCACTGCGTGTGACGTCAGGCACAAAGTGAGCCACCTCATTATAATACCGTACCAAGGAGCTCCAACACGCAAGTTCCTTAATAGTACACTTGCTTCCTTAAAGGCTGATTTTTGATATTTTGCTCAAATTTTATCAAACTTTAAATAGGTACATTAAAATGTAGTGTTCAAAATTTGGGATTAATACGCTCAAATTTCATCCCACTTTTGGCAGTTACATTAAAATACCGTGTTCAAAATTTGGAATTAATACGTTGTAAATTTTTTTTTGAAATATAAATGATAAATCATTTTGAAATAGGTCAGTTGCTCAAGTTGTTATCTTGTAACGGTAATACAGGTTTCAGATACTGGATGTAGCTTTTACCTACTAATTTCAAACCGTAGCAAAGATCGCTTGATAATCGTCCATCTACACTGGTATGAGTTTTTGACCTTGTAAGCTTTGATCAGTATGTATTTAGTTTGTAGTAGATGGAACAAAAATCAGGTCTGGCAGTCAGACTAGTTTATCGGCTGAGAAGATTCAAATACAGTTCGCAACGTTACATCAGTGCATTTAAAAAAAATATCAGTGCATTTTTTTTTATTTCATCAGTGCACATTTTCACAAAACCTGACCTTTCAGCTCCGAGGCTTTTATGAGAGGTGAAGATTAAAGTAAACCTTTCCATCTTGAATTATTTTAGCCTTATTTGGTTGATAAGTTCATTACGGGGTGTGAATATCACGGTCACAACCTTTAAATGGCAAGACTGCTGTTGGAGAGGGTTAGGGACACTGGGTGATTTCAAGTTTGGTGTTGGTGTTGGTGTTAGTGTCGAGGAAACAAAATCGTCTGCTAAACCGAGCGCCAACACCTAGCTCGGTTTAAGCAGACGATACTGATTGCACTATCGATCACATAACACCGAGTGACGTCACGCGCGATCCATGGCGTTGGCAGAAAGTCACGCCGATGGCCGAAATTTTTGGACTAATCTTACAAAAATGACACCAAATCAAAACTGCCAGCCAAAAAACTTGTATGAATATGAAAGGCAAGTTACTATTCTCTATTCATATATGGAAGTTTGATATGAATTTGGCGAATTATGTAAGTTTTTAAGGGGAAAAGGCTCTTTCAGCGGTTTGCGTCGCACAGCGAAGCTTTCTCCATAGCCAACACACACGAGCATGTCGGCTCTGCCACTCACAAGGCCAACACTAACACCCACACCGAACTTGAAATCACGAATTGCCTAAACCCTAGGGGTTAGTGTTGATGAATGGAAAAATCACACGTAAATCACAAACACCAACCACGGTACTCGGTTCAGCAGACGATATTCAACACCAGCTTCAACACCAACTTCCGGAAGTACGTCATAATTTTCGAGGTCGACCCCGACACCAGGGCCCGTTGCATAAAACTTTAACCGGAGAAAAACTCCGGTTATTTTAACCGGAGTTTTTCTCCTATGAGAAAATGCATGGTAAAATTACGCTAACCGGAGTTTTCAGATTTAACCAGAGAAATTTCTCCGGTTAAAGTTTTATGCAACGGGCCCCAGGCCTGACTTCAAGTACGGTGTTATAGCTGGTGTTAGTGTTGTTACAACACTAACACCAGATTTCAACACCAAACTTGAAATCACCCACTGAGGGTAGGGTGGAGTGGGGATGGATGGGGTGGCGTCGGGGTTCACGTCACGTACATTCAAAATCTCACTCGCGAAAATTGTCAGCAAAATTTTGAGATATGAGGGCGTTTTCCTCTGGTATGCCGCTGATATGATATTCCGGGAAATAATGTGGACAAATTTGAATATTCACACCAAAGCGGAATTTTGCCGTATTTGTTGAGGTCGGAATCCCCGACCCCTTTTTTTTTCAAGTGCGTATTTCGCAGTTTATATTATGTAACATGCACCTTACATAAGCTCACGCAACGCGCACGATTTCGCGCGTGCGTGTGCGATTTGCGTCAGCTGTGCCAAAGGATTTTTTTTTTTTTTTTTTGCTCTCTGTAACTGGAATAAGTGGTAGAATTGGGATTAGCGCTTAATACTGGTATCAGGGATAGAATAAGGCTTATCTTATATAGAGTCAACCTCAACCTACAAAGAATTCACTTTTGTGATACTACGCTGCAAAAACCATGTTAGATTCAATAGTGTAGCCTAACACAGGCGCTGGATGTGGTGTTCAGTTTCAACACTCTGTATTATTGAATGCGAAATAATTACTTCAAACATCATATAACGATATTTCCTTTAATATCAAGAATGTTGAATTTAACAACATTAATTCAATTCAATTCCGGTTTTATTTCTTAATAAAGTATACAATCAAAACACTTCACAAATAGTATATACATTTTGTACAATGCATGAAATTATAATTTGAATATTGTGAATTATTGAAAAAGAAATAGGAGACACAAGAAAGAAAAAAACTTGATTTGTTAGGTCCCCAATACTTAATTAATTAGAGCTACATACGTTGTGATAATTAAAGCAACATTTGCATACCCCCAACACATATGAAACACACACCATACATTACTGTCACAAAGCGAATACATTATAATGGCGAATGAAATAATTTATAGCAAAACAGTTGAAATTGCATGATCAGTTATCAATATATGCATTAATCAATAATCGTTTAAGTTTTACTTTAAATGTACTAACGTTCGAACATGAGGTGATATCATTGGATAGATTGTTTCAAATGCGTGGACCTGAATATCTGAAAGAGTAAGCAGGGATTGACCAGTAACTATGGCATAATTATATTTTGTTCATAACCGTGTATTTATATTTATATTATATTTATATTGTACTGAAATAAACTCGAAATATTATTTTGTTGGTGCGACATTGTGTTTTACATAATACATAAAGTTTGCAATCTGTAATTTATGAACGTCATATATTGTGAAAGTTTTTTAATCTTGAAAATGGAAAGGGGAAGAAATACATATGCGTAAATCGTTCTTTTGTAGTTTGTGTATGGGTTCTAATTCAATAACACCTGTTTTTACTCATATAACATTACAGTATTGAATATACGGGAGAATAAGTGCGTTGTAAAGCTTAAACAGTTGTTTTCAGGAAGTATACACGAAGTTTATATGTTTTTAGATATTTTATTACATATAGAAATACAATGGTGATTAAATGTTAAATTATCATCTAGTATAACTCCAAGATTTTTGCATTGAGGTAGAGAAATTTGAATATATTTCATTCATTTCAACCGTTATTTCATTGAGTTCATTGTATTAGATTTACGGAAATGCATTATATTAGTTTTATCGCAATTAATAATCAATTTATTAGCTTCAAACCAGTCGGCTAATTTACAAAGTTCGTCATTAGTTTTATTGAGTAGTATATTACAATCTAAGAGTGTTGACTGTTGAAATAATATACGTGTCATCTGCAAATAAAACCAAATGAAAGAAGGGCGAGGTTCGGAAAAGGTCATTAATGTATAACAAAAATAACCGGGGATCATTATGGAGCCCTAGGGGACCCCACACTGAACCTTTGAATAGGACAAATCACTAGCGTACCTATGGGGCAGGGGGCAGAGTGCCCCCTTTTTTTGCTTGTCAGCTGATGTGGGAGGGGGACCATGTACCAAAAGGAACCCCCTTGCAGAGAAATGTGACCCAAGAAATTTGAGCCCCCCCCCCAAAAAAAATGAGTCACTAGCCCTCCCCCTCCCCCCCAAAAAATAATAATAATACTTGCCTCCCCTGACGACGTACGCCAGGTACGCCACTGGGACGAATTGCAATTATTATCGGAAGTTAACTGATATCGATCATTTAAATAAATTTGAAGCCAATTCCACGCAGTACCCCGAATCCAAAATATGATTGTTTTTATTTAAGTGGGAAATTAGTCCAGCGTCAACAGTTTTCTCTAATATTTTGGAAATGCAAGGTAACAAGGTAATATGTCTGTAATTGGAGAATAAATACGTATCACCTTAAAAGCCACTGGCTAACATTTACCACAGTTAAAAAAAATGTGAGCTACATAATCCTCCATGCTCCAAGTGTCTTTGATAAGGTTTATAAATGCAGCCCTGAAAAAAACTTGTAATTTCAAAAATGATTATTTAGTGCTTTAAAAAAACGTGAAAATCGTAGGTTGACCGGATTCACCTGTCCATTTCCTCCCATAGACTTTCTGTGTGTAGATCTAGGCTATTTTCTACTCGCCCCGAGTATAAATTGTTTATTCATTTATATCTTGCCAGTGGCAGCATAAATTTCCAAACTTTTGTATTCTAGGGTGTTTATTTGTCCATCTGAACAATACTATGTAGCTCAGATATAAGTTTGACAATTTTTTTTAATTGAGCGTCCACAATGTTAGCCATCACTTAAAAAAAACGGGGGTTATTTTACCCCACTTTTCTGAAGTGATAGGCTAACATTGTGGAGCTTCAATTTAAAAAATGTGTCAAACTTTGATTCTGAGGCTACATAGTAAGTGCTTCAAATGGACAAATAAACACCCTAGAATTACAAAGTTTGGACAGTTTACACTGGCCAATGGCAAGTTATACATAGAAAACAATAAAACTCGGGGCGAGTTTTATTAACCTAGGTGAACACATAGTAAGTCTATGGGAGGAAATGGGCAAGTGAATCTGGTCAACTTACGATTTTCACTTTTTTAAAGCACTAAATAATCATGTTGAAATTCAATATTTTCAGGGCTTCATTTTTAGACCTCTTCAAAGACACTGGTAGCATGGGGAATCATGCGCCTCAGATTTTTTCAACTGTGGTAAATGTTAGCCAATACCTTTAAGTTTTGGGAGACCTTTCCCGAACATAGAGATAAATTGTCACCCGTCACCACGATACCATGCTAACGTCGCACAACCTATAGGCTGGGAAAGTGCCATATATCGTAAATATCTATTAAGTATGAAAGTGAAGTCTCCTCAAATATCAAAACTTTCATGACCTTCACATGCTGCAAAATTTGGAATGTTTATATTTCCATCCAAAGTATTTTCCTTTCTGTCTTTATGTTTCATAAGATGTATACCTTTATCCGGGTATCTTGGTGACAGGTCGCAATTAAAGATGTGTATTTAAAGCCCAAGTTTAGTTTTGGGGATTTTTGGTTATTTGAAAGCTTTATGCCCCAAAGTCATAACCCTGCAATAATAGATTCTGAATGTCTTTAGTTTTTTTAATGAGAGTAGTTAATGAAAAATCTCGGGGGGGGGGACCCCCGAGATTTTCGACTATATTTTATATAAGGGTTGAAAAGGCTTTAAGGTTACATGTGTCATACTTCATCTGAAAGAGCAGACTCTGCTCTTTCAGATGAGGTATAGCTCATATAACCTTTTTAACCCTTTGGATGCTATATCGTAAAATATAGTCGAAAATCTAGGGGGTCCCCCCGAGATTTTTCATTAATATTTTTTAAAAAAGTAAAGACAAAAAAAAAGTTGTATGAGTTATACCTCATCTGAAAGAACAGAGTCTGCTCTTTCAGATGAAGTATGACACATGCAACCTTAAAGCCTTTTCAACCCTGTGGATGCTATAATGTAAAATATAGTCGAAACTCTCGGTGGTCCCCTCGAGATTTTTCATTAACTAATATAAAAAAAGCTAAAGACATTCAGAATCTATTATTGCAGGGTTATGACTTTGGGGCATAAAGCTTTCAAATAACAAAAAAATCCCCAAAACTAAACTTGGTGATGCAATAGAATAAATTACCTCTTCCTAATAAGAAAAGAACTGATATTACCCAAACCCATGCTTTTACTTGTTTTAAGTTTATTAACAATTTTGATAATTTCTGATTGTTTTGTGGGACGAAAATACACAGATGTTCTACATGCTTTGTGAAAATAATCGTTGAAGTGGGTTTTAGTAGTTTGTTGTAGTTTACTTAAAGGCACTGTATAACAGTGTTTCCAGTTCTAGAAATGAAGCCCTGAAAAAAATGCAGTTTAAAACGATCAGTAAGTGCTTTAAAAAAGTAAAAATCATTGAGAGACCATTCCAGCTTTTCGCCATAGACTACTGTGTTGCAGAATTTCCTATCACCCGATAGGAAATTAATGTGCCAATTTGAATCAGCACATATTGTGCTAGTGACTGTCCAAACTTTTGTGTTCTAAGGTGTTTATTTGTCCATCCAAACACTACCAGATATGTCAGAAAGCAAGGTTTGACAATTTTTTAAATAAGGCTTCTACACTGTTATATAGTGTCTTTAATACAATTTTTGAAATATTTGAAAAGTAATCATTAAATTCGTTTGTTATTTCTTGGTCTTTTATAATTTTCTTGTCGATTTTCATAAAGAAACTAGCGATGATGCACACTGTCTCATCAGTGTCATCGGTGTTATCTGGTATTTTATTTGACACCCTAGGTGTTGAATTTTAACATCCCAGTTTTTACAGTGTATATGACGCAGCCCAATCGCTTGACATGACCGGACGCAAAACCCCGTTTCACTGGTATTCTGGAATTTTTTTTTACTGCTAATCGTGAAAACTAATGATGTTCCATTATCTATGTCTTAAAGACGCTATATAACACCGTGGAAGACACGTTTAACAAATTGTCGAACTTTGCTGTCTGACATATCTGACAATGTTTGAATGGACAAATAAACACCTTAGAACACAAAAGTTTGGACAGTTATGCTGTCACTAGTACAATACGTGCATATACAAATTGGCACATTAATTTCCTATCAGGCGATAGGAAATTCTACAACACAGCAGTATATGGGGGAAAGCTGGAATGGTCTCTCAATGATTTTTGCTATTTTAAAGCATTTACTGATCGTTTTAAACTGCAATTTTTTCAGGGCTCCATTATTAGACCATGTCAGAGACACTGGTAGCATGGGGAATCATGCAGCTCAGATTTTTTAAACTGGAAACACTGTTATACAGTGCCTTTAAATGAGTAAAATCAACAATATGCAATATTTATAGAGCGCCTGATACAGATATTTCGATTAAAGCACGCGTGAACCCAGATTAGGTCAAATACGATCATTGAAACGTTCTACCAACGCCCCTGCCAATCAGAACCCTAGGAGCCGTTGATGCTGAGGGTGTTGCAGCACCCTTTTGTTTTTCGTTGGGGTCAACACTCACTACACTGCAAAAACTGGGGTGTTAAATTTAACACCAAGGGTGTTGCACAATGTAAATACCAGAAAAGTGTTGATTTTTCAACACCCTTAGTGTTAAAGCCAATGCTCTTGGTGTTTGAAATAATTCGTTTGGTGCTAACATAACACCCGTGGTGTTAAAATTTTACACCACGTCTGGTATCTAGATGTATATTGTGCAACATTGTGGGTGTTAAATTCAACACCCCAGTTTTTGCGGTGTACTAAGAATTTTGCATAATTATTTAGGCACTGGTCACTTCCTTGAAACATAACGACCTCTGTTTCCCCCACCCCTTTCTCTCTCTTTAAAGGGAAAATTCTCCCCCCCCCACACAATATAAGAATTCTTGGATTTGCCCGTGCGCCAATAACCAAGTGGATAAAATCGTCCACATAGATACCTAGTGACAATGCGTATGTGCATATTCATTCATGTTGAGGTGATTGGACGGGAGGGGAAACTCGGGTAGCACTGAACAACCGTTTCATGAAAAGACGCTCTGCAAAAGCTGGGGTATTAGATTTAACACACATGCTGTTGCCCAATGTGGATACCAGAATAGCGAGTGTTCATTTTGACACCCTTGGTGTTAAAGGTAATAATACTCAATGTGTTTGAAATAAATCTTTTCATCTTTTATAAAAACCAGGATAATAAAATTTACCACCAAACATGATTTCTTCATTTGGCATTACCAACAGTGGTAGATTTAATATTGGTGCTTGACGTCCTACACAATGAATATCCTGGGAGGCGCCCACCAGAGGCGTAGGCGGGGGGGGGGGGGAGCTCCTTGGTATATCCCCTCACTGTTTTTTAATTGTTTTTAAATTGTGTCGTCATGGTTTATTCCGGAAAAAGAAATGATCGATGTGTAATTTGAGGACTTCGAATATCTTAACACAAATGTTTCCGAGGGCTCCACCGATGGAACTGCGACTCCCCGAACTGCACGCAGTAAAGTTGGAGGACTAAACGGATTTCTTGGATCCGCCACTGGTGGCGCGCTTGATGAAATCGTCAATTATTTTCCGATCCTCACGCATCCTGGCAATTCTGTCCTTGTAGTTCTGTTGTTAACCTGCCCCTCGGATAGCCTGTAAAGATGGAATAATAGTGTCCAGGAAGCCATATACGTCGTCACGTAAAAGACTGACAGTCGAATGAAATGGCGTCCTCTGACTCAAATTACGAAAGAAGGTTACGATTTATTTCAATAATTACACAAGTTAGCCCAGCAGCCGTGGTTTCATAGAATACTACACATTTTTTTTTAACTTGCCGCCTGTACTCCATGACACTGCTTTAATGCAAAATTCATGAATTTGTGTCAGTGTAGCTTTTTTTAATTGATTATGTTTGAAAATAAATGAATATAAATAGAATTAACCGCACTTCGATAACGGACTTACAGGAAGGCCGACAACCCAAACTCCAATGTAAAAACTAAAGACCGAATTTTCCCGTTCTGCAAAATGTCCAATTCCGTTTTCTCCGTTTCACAAAATGTCAAATTCCGTTTTTCTCCGCGTTGTAATTTTGCAATTTTCTGACTTGATTTTTTTCTGGAAAAAATCACAAATTACGTCAAGCTTACTAAGCCCATGGGGGTTTTGA
This sequence comes from Eucidaris tribuloides, assembly GCA_001188425.1. Lineage (NCBI taxonomy): Eukaryota > Metazoa > Echinodermata > Echinoidea > Cidaroida > Cidaridae > Eucidaris > Eucidaris tribuloides. Next base: position 10,006 of record JZLH01S0058948.1, on the reverse strand, counting down.
TTCGGGTTTGGGAACATATTTATAGTTAACGCATGATTTCGTTGGCTATGGGCATCTTTTTGGTAAATAAGTTTGGTTTTATTCAATAAATAATTTTACTTTGGGGGAATTTTTAGGCATGATTTTTTTTTCATTATTGTTCAATATGCTGTTTTCCGTGTTATACCTCAAATTCCGTGATTTCCGCGAAAAATCCGCAACGCGGAAAATGGCGCAAAGCATAAGTGGGGATCATGCAAAACAAGAATAAAATAAGAAAGCGTTCACAAAAGACCGAAGGGTCAGAGATAAGCCCAAATGCACGCACCGTTTAACATGTAAAGTGTTAGATTGAAATATAACCATATTTTTTTAAAACAAAAGTCGAAGACTATATCTATAAAGTACCCCTTGGCACCACTCCAGTCGGCGAGTGACCCCCTTCTCCCCCGAGGGGTGGGGGAGTGTTGTACCTAGAGTATTGTCGGGAAGAAAATTATGTCCCTGCAACTGCATATGATATTGTACGAGTAGCACTGATAATATCAATCGAAAATTGAGTTATGCCACTTGACCAGTATTTCTACGTTGCGAACATTGATCCTGTACTTAGTTCAGGTCGACGTTGGCCGAGAGGAACTACGCCCCCTTCAGTCCTCAGCCACGAAACGTCCGCTCATCGCGAAAATTGGCACTTACAATAAATAGTAAATACATTGTAAAAGAACAGTGCGGTATCAAACGAAATGGTCTTTTCTCGGAAATTATGATAATTTAGTTTAATCATATTCAGAAATTCATATTTTTGAATTCACAAACCAAAGTGGACGTTTTCAAAGTAAAGTCAAAATATTAATTGTTAGCACAACAATATTTAGACCACTGTAAACAAATAGTAGAAATGCAAGAACCCGTGTTTTTTGTGCTTTATTTTTTGTATAATTTCCGTACGTATTTTAAAGCCTCATTTGGAAATTTACAAGTGATGTTGTTTCATTGTTTTTGATAATGTTGAACAATTTATTGACAAAACAAGTTTAAAGGTTCGAAGTCAAAGTACAATATCTTCCATGAATACATGACAACAGTATAGCTGCAAAAAGGGATTTCAATGTGTTTTGAACATAAATCGTGAAAATGAACACTTTGGAGCTGTCCCAGTGCGACGCTTGAATTCTCATTCTATATTGCAGTTGATTTTGCAATACATAATCAATTAAAAAGCTACACTGACCACATATATCCCATGAACTCTCCTGCATTTGACAGTCAAGATTGAGGCAGTACAGTGCGGCAAGTTGCTCAAAAAAAAAAAAACAACCTCGTGTAGTATTCTATTGAATACAACGGCGCGGGCTGCTGCGGCTAACTTGTGTAATTATTGTGAATAAATCGTACCTTCTTCGTAATTGAGTCAGAGGACGCTATTTCATTCGACTGTCAGTCTTTTCACGTGGAAGACGTAAGTATGGCTTTTCTGGACACTGTTATTCTCCCCCATCTTACAGACTATCGAGGAGCAGGTTACACAACGGGCAGCTCACTCCAAAGGACAGAGATTGCCAGGACTCTGCCGTCGCGGATCTTCTACCCGAGGATCGCGAAAATATAATGACGATTTCATCAAGGCGCGGCGCACCAGTGGCGGATCAAGAAATTCCGTATTTAGTCTCCACACTTTATGCGTTGCAGTTCGGCGAGGGGGGCCGCGCGGGCGGACCTCACACCTCCTCCAC
>JZLH01S0058923.1:13496-28281 GCA_001188425.1 Eucidaris tribuloides | reverse complement strand
GCTTTGAATAAGTTTACGACTTCTTTAACTGTTTGTCTTGTTTTTGGTTTTGTTTTGTTAATTTCGTCATAATCCTTTTATTGAATGAGACCTAAGTTCCACCCATATATTTGATTTATACATAAATCCCACTATAGTGGATTTTGTCCTTTGCAAAAGCTTAAAAATCAATTACTCACGTTTCTTTGATCGTCTATCGATATTACACTTAACATGGATTCGTTCTTTTGATATACTTAAATTCAATTCATTCAAAATTGAATTAGTCAAATTAAATTAATTTCATAAATGAAGACAGTTCAATTTTCATACATGTTCCTTATCGTATTGTAAAGCCAGTTGTTAAAGCCCAAGTTTAGTTTTGGGGATTTTTGGTTATTTGAAAGCTTTATGCCCCAAAGTCATAACCCTGCAATAATAGATTCTGAATGTCTTTAGTTTTTTTTTTTATATGAATTTATGAAAATGTCGGGGGGGGGGACCCCGACATTTTTGACCATATTTTTACATTATAGAATCCAAAGGGTTAATAAGGCGTTAATGTTATCCGAGTTATACCTCATCAGAAAGAGCAGAGTCTGTTGGAAATAATATACACCTTCGTTCCAATGTTCCAATGTTTTTGAACCAAATAAGATATGCAGGAATGTTAAGATATATCTGCACATTATTAACCATAAAAAGACAGGGCTAGTTTGGAGGCTGGAAAAACTATGCAAATAATTAATTAATTATGCAAATATGCAATTTTTTTATCCAAAAAACACACACGAATTTTTCAAATATTGGTGCCTATTGTGGTCCATAAATTCCTGTTTCAAGGTTTTCAGCTGTAAGAAGAGGTTGTTTATCATGGAATTGTGTTGTTTCATGCTTGAATTATTAGATATGTTTATGCAAATTGGTAAAAAAAAATGTAGTTAGAAAACAATGTCTATAACATTCATTCAAATACCATACACTTTACACACGAATGAATACAAATTTCGATTTCTTACGTGACATGTGATACGAAAATGTTACGCAACTCCGCAACAGCGGCATGGGGGTATACAAATTTGGTATCGAAAGTTGCGCAAAACTCAAGAAAAAAGTCATGAAATGGCGGCGCAAACGCTTTATGCGCAAAAAAGTTATCGCGGTTTATGTACTACAGAGGGGTCTTTTTAGAGTTAAGAATTAATTTGATAACACAAAGAGAAAGAGCAAACCTCATTGGCATATCTCCGCATGTCTGCATTATTGAAAGGTTTTCCAAGTGTCAGTTGAATGTAAAACCTCAGTCATTGAGAAATTGCTTGTAACTATATCAGATGCATATTTCAGTGACGTATTAAAAAGGCCATACACAAGATACATCGGTGGAGCCGAGTTAGAGACACAATTTAAGATTGTGTAGGTTCAATTAAAAAAAAATCAAACTTTGATGTCTGAATCTCGTATAGTGTTTAAATATACAACACTTCATATAATACAAAAGTTTGGATAGTTATGCTTCCACTGGTAAAACATGCATGGATAAACATCACCCGTGACGTATTCACCGGGCGGACTATAAAGCACTTTAGATCTATAACACAGCAGAGTATGGAAGGAAATGGACAGCGTCAAACTACTGTATAGATATTCATAGATTTTTACTCTTAAAGCACCAAATGATCACCTTGAAGTACAATTTTTAAACTTTGGTTAGTGCAAAATTTTGCCTTTGAAGTTTGTTTTTTCTGCAAATTTACGCACCTAAATCTGGGTCCGTATTTGGGAACCCCTTTTTGCAGTGGAAAAATCATATGTCATTATAATTGTGTGGATACACATTTAATCTTTTTGGCCATTTTTGCTCTTTTGGACAAGGATAAATCGTCATTTCGACATAAAAAATAAACTGAACAAGTCAGGAAAAGCGTTTTCAACGTTTTTGTGGTCTTCCCCTTTGATTGCTTTTTTGCTTGGATTTTGGTATTATCGGCAGGGCGTCTTTTGATTTGCTAAAATGAATAGTTGTAGAACGTAGACGCTTCAAAGCATTTTTATTCCGTTTACGAAATTGCTGTGTTTTCATGCAATTTAGGAAACAAAATTCGCCCTTTATTAGTCTTTTTAATTTTGTCTTGAGGTAATTATATGCATCACGTAGTATACGATTAGAATATGCCATTGCTTTTGCACCCAGGTTACAAAGCACTGCTTCCCAATTATTGGTTTCATTGAAGGAAACATTTGAAAAGTATTCTAGCGTATACGTATTTGCGTCTCCTATGCAGAGTTTGGTTAATCGGTGTCGTGTATATACAAATTGCTTGGATCAAAGGGTGATTTGCTATGTCGTGCACGGATATTTTAACTTACCGACCATCTTAAATAGCAACTACATGATTATTTAAACTGATATATTTTCAAATCGCCTCAGGAAATTGGTTTATTTATAGCGGACGATCTCTTGTGACATGGCAACGGATCTGTCGTACGCATCACAATCGAGTGGTGCGCGAAATGATTTCAAAGACATCTCGATATCAGAATGAAAAAGGTAGGCTAAAGTATAGATATCGTCATTGTGCGGAGTTGTATTAACGCTGACAGCATAAGAGGATTTTTCGACAAGGATGAGGAGTTACCATGGTAACGCAACATCATGAGAAGTGGAGTTGCCACTAAATTAATTATGGCGTACCTCCCACGCAGCGACTCCACGCCATTCATTCTTCGTTCACCTAGCGATCATGCCATGCTTGGACTTTCATTAAGACGAGATTTCTTTCAAAGAATTCCCCGTCTCATTCTCTCTTGTAAATGGTGCTTACGTCTGCCCGGGACACTAGGCGGTTAGTATTTCAACCCACCCCTCGCTTTTATCTCCTTTTTGCTATTCTTGATATATATATTTATAACACAAGGTATATGTATATGTATATTATACAAATCTCATATATGAATACATATATCTCATATATATGCCTACACCTGTTATGTGTTTGTATGTGTGTTGTGTGTGTTTATGTGTGTGCGTTATTAATATCTATTACTCAGTTTAAACTTAGCAAGTACAGTAAAATGTATCTTACTATTACTACAAACCTTCTTTTCTCATAATACTCGGTGTTGTGTGTTTGTTGTTTCTCTTTTACTATTTCTTCCTCCGTAATTTAGATCCAGTTTACATCTTATCAGCAATAAATCAATATTTAAAATCAGTTAAACGTCGCAAAACATTTTGTATTAAACTTTATAGAAATACCTTTCAAGCGCTCTTAAATTCATTTATTTCTAAGCACCCTTTCCATGCTTTTTTTTACGCGCATCCTTACACCGATTTGTCTCCATTCTCAAAGAAAAATCAATTGGCAAGATAAGGGTTAATAGTCCCAGTTTATTGCCCTCCGATCGATTCCTCTTCTAGATCGATTTTACTAAAGAGGGCGATATCGATTATGCTGTGGTTGGGTAGTAATGTTCAGTTGGGGGTTGTTAAATTTAGAAAGCTTACATATTTTAACACACATTCTATTTGAAGATCAATTGGGTAATTTTGCGCTACAGCGATATAAAGATAGTAACCAATTTTGTTCGATCCGCGCATTGTATGGTTGGAAAAATGCCAGCAGAAGTTAAATTTAACAATGTCGTGAGATTCGCACAAGGTATGAGAATTCATTCCGTGACCATTACGTCACAATTCCACATGATGGTGTAATACTACTTGTGATGAGTGATGTTCTTTTTTGTAATCACATTCCCTTCATAAATTTTAATTTATTTAAAATTACAAGAAATACCACAACATTGGAACATAGGCGTATCAGATTAAACTTTTTAACAAAATCAGTGAAAAGGGAATTAATCGGTTGAAAAGGGAATGGGAGTGCGTCAATTTTTTGGAGCAAAAAATATATTATTCAAGTCTGTGAAAAATCCCCACAAAACAGAGATTTTTTCACCATTTACTTAATTTCAGCACTGCGACACATTTATCGAATTATGTGTGTGAAAGATGTGAGAAGAGAGCTGGGTGTGGTGGAACAGGTGGATGACAAGGTGGAAACGGTGAAAGGGTGGGTTTACATATTTGCGGGACAGAGTGAATGTAAGAAGGGGTGTACAGCGGCTGTGAAAGCGACGGCAAAATTTAGACATGTTGGATGGGTGAAGTTTACGGAGTATGGTGTGTTGTTACATGGAAAAGGGTTTCCTTTGAAGAAAAAAGGAATGTTTTAAAGGAGTTACCTCAGATTGGCGATTTTGTATATGTATGGGAGTGAGACATTGTGTTTGAGTAAAAATAAGATGGGAATTCTGAGAAGGACTGGGAATGCGATGGTGAGAGCGATGATGGACAGGAGAAGATTAAAGATTTGATGCAGATGTTGAGTTTGGAAGAAGTGGTGGATCAGATGGCGAAGGCAAATATGGTATGGACATGTGTTGAGGAGGGATGTTGATCATGTTCTCAGAAGGGCGTTTGACAGATGGATGTCTGAGGGGAAGGGGGCAACCAAAGAAGACATGAAAGAAGCACTTGGTGGAGAAAGAGAGTAGGGGAGTTGGGCTGAGGGAGAAGGATGCGCCGAATCGGGCAAAATGGAGGGAGGGGGTAAGGGCAATTGCTGTGAGAGTAATGTGAACTGAAAACTCAATGGCAACCATAACTATCCGTTTTTCTACATGTAGATGAAATCACGGGAGCAAATGGGGTTTTTTCGACTTACCGTATGAAAATTCGTGCTCCCTTATTTACTTATTATTTTTCATTGAATTGTCAATTTTTAAAATTAATTTGTCAATTTTTCTATTGTAACGTTAGTATCCCGTGCATTAGTAATTTGTAGTGTGTGTGTGTGTGTGTGTGTGTGTGTGTGTGTGTGTGTGTGTGTGTGTGTGTGTGTGTGTGTGTGTGTGTGTGTGTGTGTGTGTGTGTGTGTGTGTGTGTGTGTGTGTGTGTGTGTGTGTGTGTGTGTGTGTGTGTGTGTGTGTGTGTGTGTGTGTGTGTGTGTGTGTGTGTGTGTGTGTGTGTGTGTGTGTGTGTGTGTGTGTGTGTGTGTGTGTGTGTGTGTGTGTGTGTGTGTGTGTGTGCGTGTGTGCGTGTTTGTGAGTCACTCTGTTTGTGTCTTTGTCTCTGTGTTTGTTTCTTTCTTTAACATCGTCTGGTATTGACTTGCACTGTGCAATTGTCTTCTAGTCATTACGTGACATAGAACCGTTTTATTTTACAATCATGGAATAAATTCCCATTTGCACACTTCAAACAAACACCATGACCTGATTCTGCTGTGGTTCCCGTCGAAGGAAATATTGGAAAAATTGGATTGACGGATAAATATAATGAAAGTGCATCTGGGGCAAGAATAATGCGTTGATTAAAAGAGACACAACTGGGAGAAAATATATACAAGGCTGCTATGTAACAGAAAACGCTAAGACGTGTTTTTACTCTAAACATGCCGTTATGAATAAATGTCAATAATATACAGCTACATATTTTCAACTCAATTGCTTTTCACTAGTGACAGAGTGTACGTCTATTTTTAGCATTATTATTATACTATGACTAAAGCATGGCCGACATTTAAAGAAAATTTAGGTCAATAGAACTACAAGCATGTAGTATAGTAGTTGCGAATATATCAAAGGCGGAATACTCTCTTTCTTTGAATATTGGTTTGGTTACCTCGTTTCTTATTTGTTTTTGTAATGTGTAATTAATTTATTAATTTAGAAAACTGAATCAGCCGGACCCTTTGAACTTATCTTTTAGACTCGAATGCTTTCTACGTCATCAGATGAAACTAAAAACATGAACAGAATGAAATAGAATACTAGTCTCTTGTCGAGACGTATCCTTAATGACATTACTACTTTATAAGCACAAGGACAATTTGCTCTATTAAAAGAAGGCTGTCTCAAAATATGCAACGAAAGGATTCATAAAAGACACCGACATCACTGCACACACAGACACACACAAAAAGAAATTCAGCAAATTGATAAACGGTGAGTGCGACAGAGAGAGAGAAAAAAAAATAAAGGATACGTGGTATTTTCACGATGTTGTATGGTATATTCTGGCTGCGGTACTGAAACGATCACTTGTTTTATCAATGTATTATGTGTGACGAATAAAAGCTACTGCCCCTAATATATTTATCCATTTTTTTTATTTAATTAATATATATGTATGTATACAGTATATATGACTATATTTATTATTTCTTTCTTTCTTTATTTATTTATCTGTTTATTTATTTATTTGTTTGTTTGTTTGTCCATTAATGTGATTATAATTAATTTAATTATTTGTTCATTATCTATTCATTTATATACATATATTTATTTGTTTATTTATTTATTGATTTATTTATTTATTTATCTATTTGTTAATTCATTTATTCATTCATTCATTCATTCATTTCCGGTATATGTTCATTCCGTCAGGTTAAGTGTGTTTTTTTTTCCTTTGGCAGGCCAATAGAAACAAAATTTATATGCACTGTCATGGACTGATAAAATAAATCTGAATCTAGCACTATGCTCACTCTTCACACTGTGTTCACAGCGTGGACATACTGTGACGACATTGTGGTTTTTTTTCTTCCGACTGGGCAATGGAAACAAAATTTCTGTGCACTATCATAGACTGATAACATGAATCTGAATCTGAATCTGAATAAGTGTGCCTTCAGTGCCCTGTATCATATTTGTACAAATGTTTTAATCATTTGAATCAAAGACGGCGCTATTTCATTTTGCTACGACTGCGGATCTAAAACAAAATGTCATACTGTCACAAAATATGAAACACGGATGATATGATCATGGACCGGGTCCAAGATATGATGTACTGCACGGGGTAAGGCCATCCAACATAAATGACTAGAGCCTACAAGTTGTCTAACGGATATAACTATAGAGGGATGACATAAACATGGCCTATTAAATTGCTTTCGCACACTACTCGACGTGCATGAGAAATAAATTACTCCCTCCCTAACCGATGATATAATTATTCCAAAGGTCAAGACAAACTTAAATAACCGTTCCAAAGTTGAGACACCGTCTTTCGAAGCGGAATGACATTCGCGTTAAAAAAAAAAAACTTAAATCATTTACGACTGAGAAACGAGCACGAGGTACTGCGGATGAATGAGTGATATGGCATAATATACTACGGGGATGAATAATTGTGACTTTATAAATTTATATTCAGAAGATAGACAATAGGCATCATGGGCGGCGATCGGGGGGAGGGCGGGGGACGTGTCCCCTCGTTTTTTCTGGGGAGGATCACCCCCCTCGATTTCTAAAACTCACTATTATGTTTATCAATTTTGTTAGCATTTTTGATAGCTTTTGTTATCTGCAAACGTATTCGAACGATACATATGACTGAAATATATTATTAAAGATTGTGTCAGGGATGTGCAAGTCCATTACTTCCCTTCATTATCAATACCAAACGGTAGTTTAGTACTTACAAATGGTGTGTTGAAAGTTTGAGATCCATACGTCATGAATTTGTTGTTTTATGAGAAAAACTAATCACGACATGTTACCAGAATGTTGTTCTTTCCGTGAGTTTCAATTTTGCTCAAACTGCGAATCGCGGTTATGTGTATCGTCGCAAGACCAGCGGAGCGCACTGATTGGTTAAACGGCCAACCTCCGCACGACCTTGGGGTAACGGCTGATCGGACAATTTTGGAACGGCACGTGCACGTTTGACGTCGCGGATTTTTTTAAATTGCTTCTGAGTAATTTGAAAAAGGATGAAGTTTAACCGTCCAGATTTTCACCGAAACTCAATATTTTACCCCAAGTCTCTATGAGAGGTGTTTATTTATATCAATCTTCACATTGGATATGATTTCAGCTGATTTCATTCATTTAGGTGTTTTTTGACGTGCAAATGAATGACACAATCTTTAAACTGTATTAATGCTGGGGGGGGGGGATTTCAAAGCAGATTTCCACTTTTTAACGAAAATATGTATCCTCGGGGCGAGTTTTACCCCGCGCAAGGGTATATTTTTTTTCGCCTTCCGTATTTTCGCCCCCCCCCTCCACTCGTTACATGAAATCTCCGCTCCTAACAGGCATAACCACAGTGGTATCACTCTGTGAATAGATCGTACATCAACAAAATATAATGTTAGTGATATCTCGTGCTGAAACCGTAGTTGTAGATATCGGGGTAGGGGTGGGGTGGGGGTATGCACCCCCCATAATTTCAGGTGAGCAGAGGGTAGACTGGGTAGTACAATCATTACTTCCATGTATAGTACCTTAATCAAACATCACTTGTATGTAAAAGTTTCAATGATATAATACATTAATGATGATGATGATGATGATGATGATGATGATGATGACGACGACGACGATGATGATGATGATGATGATGATATGGTGATGGTCACAAGAAGAAAGAAGAATAGAAGAAGAAAAAGAAGAAGAAGAAGAAGAAGCAAGACGAACGACGACGACAAGCGAAATGGAAAATGATGCTACAATGTAAAGTGATTGAATGTAATAATCTGTTTGATAAGTAAAGTGATGTGCGTTTATTCATATTTTCCCAAGGTATTGTGATTTATACTCACACCACGACGCACATCGCGCCTGCGCGCGCACACACACACACACCACACACACACACACACACACACACACACACACAACAACCACAAACAATATACAATACACATGCTACTTCTGAGACCTGTCTACGCTAATCGTTTGGTACAAGAATGATTTCCACATTTTAAAAACTATGTTTAGCGAGTAAACGGTTCTGAACACAATCTTGCCTTCACACTACAAGCATGCTCCAAGGGTAAACTCCGTCTGTCAAATCAATTAACTTCAGTGTTAAACTTCTAAACACTAAGTGTTAATAATCTAAATATACATTTTCTAAACACATTTGTGCCCTCACTTTCTAAACACACTATTATACAAAAGTAAAAATAAAAGTAGGCTTAATATCATGTAAAAACTGGAAAATGAAATACAGTGTACAATGCATTCGTTACATTTTTTTTTCCAGAATGCATCATCAATGAAAAAAAAAATCTTTTTTCACAAATATTAACATTGCATTGGAAATTTTTAAGTTCAAATTTTGTTGCACATTTATTTCATGTTCGAGTATTGGTCTAACATGAATGAAGATACGCCTTTCTACCTGCATTGATTTGATGATGAGCAAGCAGACAATTAGTTGGCAAAACAATTGCCAAAATTATAAATGGTTGTTAAGTCTGGTAATACTTAATGCTCAATCTATACACATGATTTTTGCTTTAACAAACTATCAGTCCGGTGTCCTTGTGTTGGGGACTTAAAGGGATACAGTCAACGGCAATTTAACCCCCAAAATAGGGAGGAAAATGAACAGCCTTGAACGACACGCACACATTCATAAATATATGCATTGTTAGAATAAAAATAGACTGTTCACTAATATATTCAAATTTCATGCATACCATTTAAAAATTGTCCCTAACAACCTGAATGGTAGTTCGAGGCTTGCCCGACATCGAAAAAGCTTATATGCAAGTTGTATTCACTATTACAGGTATAAACAGGCTTGTGAAATCTGTTGTCACTAGGACCCCAAGGAAGAAACATTCATAAATTTGAATATATTAGTAAACTTCTCTATTGTGTACAGTGCAGATTAAAGAGGAAACTCTTGATGCATTTTATCACGCAATAAATGGTGACTTATGTTGCTTTTTGGGAAATGTTTGTGCCCACATTTTGCTAATTTGACTCAAAATAGGGTGCTATTCCAGTAATACTATGGCGGTGTTCCTTTAAAGTCAGTGATAATGCGGCTGATCCATGAAGCTGTGTTAAATATGTTTCATATTACATGGCTGTAATAAGAGAAAATTAAGCAGACATGACAAACAATCTTGACGAGAAGGACAGATGTTTGTTATGATAATGACTGACGGACGAACTAAGATGTTACTTAAAGTAAGCGGAGTGATATTAAAAATTCTGCTGCTTCCCCCGAAAAGGGTGTAAATGTAAATAAATTTAAACAGTGAAAGGTTTTTCATAATAATAAATTATTTAGTCGTACGCCCAGGAGAACGGCGTAACACTTTAGACTTTTGCACAGCGTTCCCGTTCTGCTGGCAGGCACATAATGTTGTTAATACTTAACAGTAGTGGATTTGTATAAGGACACATACCCCTGACAGATCCAGGATTATCAAGAGGGTGGGGGCGAAATCAACCTGTGCTTGAATTACGGGGGTATTATTCATGTCACATTCTGCATTTTGTTGCAGTGGGATGGACTTGCCTTGCTTTATTTCTCGGCTGACATGGGCTCGTTGCATAAAAATTTAACCGGAGAAATTTATCTAGTTAAATAAGAAAACTCCCGTTAGCGTGATTTTACAATGCATTTTTCCATAGGGAAAAACAATCCAGTTAGAATAGCCAGATTGTTTTAACTCCGGGTAAAATTTTATGCAGTGGCAGTCTATTTAGCACCCTATATCTGCCACTGCATGTTCGCCTCGCGGAATTTCAATTCAGTAATTAGCTTTTTCTGATTCTTTGATATTTGGGGAGGCCACTCCTGGCCTCCACTCGTCGACTGGACACTAAAATAACATTTTTTTTTTAAATAATTATTAGGCTTTTAGATAGGCTTATTTTCATAGTTTAATGCCCTAAAAGCCATACAACCTGAAAACGTTTTCATTTTTTAGAAAATGATTTTAAAATAGTTTAAAAGTGTCATGGCCACGACATTTTTGTCACAGGAAATTTACTTAGTGATACTGATATCTGCTCGCTGATTTTTTTTAAAAAAATCACAATAATGTCATGATAAAAAGTACTTGATGTTGTTCTCTGGTGTCTGCGGTGAAGACATAATACTTCAAAATATAAAAATAATCTTAAAAATCTGATCGACCAAAACCATATTCTGGCTTTAGCTTTCGTGATATATAGGCTATCAACAACTCGTCCCAAAGGTGGTATTTTAAAATATCTGATGGACCCAGCTGAGTCCAAGAGCACTCCCCCTTCCTTCTTCTTCAGTTGTAGTTTCGTGAGCTTGACATCCCTCCCAGTCGTTTTGACATTTTGACATTTCCAGAAAGAGGCACACTAAAGAGGTAAGACCTTTATATATTGGAGGGGCCTAGACCATTTAAAAGCACTGGAGTTTCCAGCTTCCAGACGTTTACTTGCTTTAACCCATCCGATATTGATAGGAAAATTATGATCTTCAGTCAACTGTTTTGACTAAACTAGAGTCTTGATTTAGTTACTGCCAAGGATGGGACTGGCCGCATGCTGCAGGTGATTTCACAGCAATGCATCGGGAGAATACACCGTCACAGTGCCTGGAATCGAGACTATATACTGAGGAGCCTGCCCATTTCATTTACGTTCTGTTGCAAATTGACAAAGGTCAATTTGATACCCTGTTTAGGACCTCACTTTTGTTTTGTCCTCACTTAAGAAAAAAAAATCAAATACATTCATGGTAAATATATGGTAAACTAGAATTTAATTGTGTCAGTAGTAAATATTCCATAGGTAACTGAAAAACACGAAAATTGAATAAAACTATGCAAACACCGGCATGTAACAAAGCGAAGCTGAGTTGAGGTCCCGTCAGAAAGTAACTTCCCTATAAGCCGAAGGAAATTATTTGCAGATTTAAAATAGTAGTGAAGTGGACAAGTGCCATGACCTTCATCTTGATTTAAACGTAGAATGCTGTTATACTTCAATCTTAAAGGCGCAAGACAACAATATTTCCAGTTTAACAAATCTATGTAAGTTACGTATCCCTTCTGTTGTAGTGTAAAAATGAAATCGTGTAAAATTGCACTTGAAATATGGCCTGACAATATGAAAAACTCAGTGACCAAATTTCCCATAAACTTTTTCCCCTATTGACAGTGACTTTTTTTCTTATAAACCCTCCTGTTCACGCTTATTATCAAGGTGATATTCATTCTGGAATATTTTGACAGCGACAGCATAATTGCCAAAACTTTTGTATTATTGACTCATTGTTTATTCGGCGACAATTTCACGTCTACTTCACAAGTGTAAAGATCGTTCCTCACACACCAGGAAAAGAAAGTGATGGATTACAATTGATTGAAGGGCGAAATTAAAGTGTTGGGTAATGAGAGAGATTTTGCGATCCTCCGCTCCGCAGATGAACGGTATCAACTTTGTTCTTTTCTCTTATTAACGGGTGACTGACCAGCGGTCTTGTCGATATTGAGGGAAGACATTAAAGAATGTTGTCGTTATGGTCAGCGGATGTGAAAACAGTGTCATTTTATTGCCTTCGACGCTCTGGTTACTTTAAACGCTGACTCTAGAAAACGTATAGAAAAGTTTTGAGTTTAAAATAATCAGGGTTACATGCTATTATTATCTCTGAAACGATTATTATAATTACTTTGTCATCATTTCGGATGACAGGGACTAGAAAGGGCAAGGTTTGATAGTCTTGTCTCCAGCATTTGGTGGGCTACACAATAATGGAGATATCTCTATGATCTATTTAACTTAATCGCTTACCGCTGGTACACTCAAGATTTGCTCACTGATATTGTGCAAGACATTCTTTATCAAACAAAAGATAAAATTGAATCCTGCGATGGATTCATCTCGTTGGAAATCACGTGTTCAACGACAATACGATATGTATCATTCGGGTTTATTTTCGAAAACCCTGACGTATATAGTGCACGAGACACAGTAAGTTTAATAATCAACGCCCACTATGTTCATGGTGTTGGTGAACATTCGATGAGAACTCAGTCGTGTCATGTAGTCTTGCTTTTTGTAATGCATACAAGCAGCTTGAATAAGGTGGTTACGCATCACTGTTTATGTGATTTGTAAGGATGCATTACAGAACACGAGTTATCGTCCAATTAAAGTTGTTGTGAACGCAGTAAGCCTATACCGTTCAAAACATGTGAATATGGTTCATTGGTAATAACACACCTCCTCTTGTTCTGTTGACAATAGACATTGTGATTTACATTACGCTTTAAAATTCTAAACTTCAATAACATGATGTAATTCTAACACGGAAGGTAGATTAGTGAATGCTTCAAAAGTGCACAGAGAGTTTAAAGGCAAAATTTAACAATGTTTCAAGTCTTGAAATATCTGAGATTCATAATCCTTCATGCTATGCGTGTCTCTGATAAGGTCCAAAACTTGAAGCCCTAAAAAAATACCTCAAAATGATCATTCAATGTTTTTAAAGAGTGAAAGTATGTGATAACCCAGCTTTGCCAAGTCCACCCCCCCCCCCACACACACATATATATACAGACTGCTGTGTATATACATCTCACAGGACTTGCTGCATGCATAAGTCACGAGTGAAGTTTCTCCATGCATATGTTGCCAGTGAGAGCATAATATGTCATGAGTTGTGTGTTATTATAGCGTGTTTATTTGTCCAGTCAAATTCAACTTTATTGTCCATGTTACATAGAATTAGTACTATGTAGCTCAGCTATCCAAGTTTGACAAGTTTTCAAACTGAACCTCCACAATGTTCAATTGTGTCTTTAAGCTGTGATGGCGAGTCAGAAAACATTGGTAAGGAACTCCGCTGAAGGGGGACCTCCAACCATGTATGCTCCAACATAGTACATGTATACCATTACTTCAACAATTAAAAAAAAACTATCCGACAACTCCACGGTCATCCCCCTCCCCCCCCACCCCCGTGGGATCTGGTCCATGATTCGTCCTCCGATCCATTCGCGTGAAAGCCGAACTGTTCCGCTCCGCACATTTAACATGTTCTCCTTTGTAGGTATTTAATTGGGCTCCTGTTTGGATTGAAAGGAAATTCCTTAAGAATTTTGCAGGTTGAATGAAGTTACAAGACACGATTCCCGGGTTCCGATGGCATTACACCTCTTTCCATCAGGTAAGCAACGTCACTTTCTTTTTGGACGTCTTTGTGGAAGGTAGAATTTTGTGCCTTCACGTGATATCAGTCAATATGTTGAGACTATACCTGGTAGTATGCTTCTGCACCTTGTTCCTGACGTTGGTTATTGCCAGCCCACCGACAGAACCGGTAAGTGTACTAAAGGCATCGTTTAACAGTGTTTCCAGTTTAAATCTTCTGAACTGCACGATCTTGCATATTGCTACTGTCTCTGATAAGGTCCAAAAACGAAGCCTTAAACAAAATTGCAGTACACGCAAAGTAATCATTATAGGCCATACGAGTTTTTAAGAAGTGGAAATCAATGAGCGACCAATCCATTTCCCCTATTTCATCAAAGTTTATTCCACAGGACAATAATTCACGTGCCAGTTTTTTTTCTGTGCATAATTTGCTAGTGAAAGCACTTTTTAACGTGCCGAAGTCGCAGATCTGCACCAAATAATACACATAAAGTCCATAGTGGTTTACATCCTCCGGCATGTTAAGAGTTAATTTGTATATGTCAGATAGCAAAGTTTGACCACCATTAAATGAGTCTTCCACCCAATGTTATTTACCGTAGTGTCTTTAACATGTTTAAAGCTATGAGGGTTTTAGTTGATGTAGGCAATCCGCATGTAGGTGAATGTGCCGTGCAATCGATATGAGAATGATACCTTCTTCTTCTTCTTCTTCTTCTTCTTCTTCTTCTTCTTCTTCTTCTTCTTCTTTCTTCTTCTTCTTCTTCTTCTCTCTCTCTCTCTCTCTCTCTCTCTCTCTCTCTCTCTCTCTCTCTCTCTCTCTCTTCTCTCTCTCTCTCTTCTCTCT
>JZLH01S0058916.1:0-19024 GCA_001188425.1 Eucidaris tribuloides | reverse complement strand
TAAAACGCATTGGAAATTTCTGAGGTAGCGTAAATGAATTTCCTTTTTCTTTTTTTCTGTACTTTGTGTAATTTCCCTGTTTTTATAAAACAAATATGTCCTGTCCTGAGAGTGTCTGTTTGAAACTATGACGCCCCCAGTTACGTGAACTTAACTGTTAACTACGGTGTATTCCCTCAGGAAGTTCAGTCCACCTGACCTCGGGGTCGTCATAGTTTCAAACAGAGACTCCGGCATCAGCATATTTGTATAATATTCCCCTTACTTGTATGGGTACCCATACCCCATTAAAAGTAATGTATGATTTGTGCTGGTCAGTGGTCAGTACAAGATGTTTTAAGAACTAAATGTCTCGAAACAACACTGACCAGATGTATCTCAGGGGTGTCGGGAATTGTCTTGAATTCATGTAGTTGAAGAATAGTTCTTCTAACATGCTCAAATGCCAGCACTGAATTATGATTTTGATAAATATTACAATGACAATTCACAGCAATGTACATGTAGCATGTTTCTGGTCACAGTTTGACTGGAATTTAACATGTTTTTAAACTCTTTGTGTGTCAGGCATTATGTTTTTTTCAACAGTTCCACATTGAGTAACATGTAGATTTGTAGTGTCAAGTGTCCGGCCACCCATGGATTTTACACATGTGCGAGATGGAGAAAAGTAGCTCCATGGTTTCATACTAAAGGTTATAGATTTACATCCAGTATACTACATATCTTATTTTGCCCCCAAATTTGCAAAAGAGCCCCCATAACTTGCCATAGTGTCTAATACAAAAGAGTATCAGGAATTTACTGGAACAGGAAAAGTAGCTACCAAAAGAAAATTTTAATTTTCCCGTTTTCTTTCCTTTTCATTATAAAAAAAGGTGGCCGAGGATTAAAAATCTTGAAATTGTAGGAAAATATCCAATGTAACCCACCTAGTGATATCGAGAGTGATTTAATAACAGCCGTTTCTCTTACAGATGAAGGAAGTACAAATATTTTTGGTGAAAATTTGCACTAGGCACCCGAGTCCTGAGTTATAACATTCACATTCAAAGCAGACCTGTCTGGTCATAATTCACAAAGTCATGTTCATGTTAAAGTATTTAACTAGTTAAAGCACAGTATATACATGTATTTCAGGTACATTACTGAGAGTGAAATACAGTGTACCTCTAAGTTAATATCGTAATCCTGGATAAATCAATAACACACGCACACCCTAGACACGTCATTCATTTCTAATTTGTTTTAATCTGCGAAATCTAGCTGTGCAAACTTTGTATACATGTACATTGATGTGATACCACTTAATGTACATTCTAGGCCTATATGTCCTGGGCTAGATTTTACGAATTCATGCTGAATTACATGTGGCTGTCACCTTTGTTTTTACAATAAAATCGTCCAAATACCTCTAAGACGACACTTTTTATGCGAAGCATCCATATCCAAAAAATAGCAAGAACAGTCAACACTTGCATAATCTAACTGCATATGATAGTGCTTGATGATGCTCAAAAACATCCTAAAATATATAACTATAATTAGAACACTTACATGTTACACCATCAAAAGCCAAAATGTCCCCCCCCCCAAAAAAAAAAAAAAAAATCAAAAATGAAAATGTATTATGTCATGCGGACTGTTCTACTATACAGCGAAATTTATTTGGGGCCCCCGGGAATGTAACGCCATGTGTTTCATTTTCACTTTTAAAAGCACTCGGTCATCATTTTCAACTGAAATTTGATCGGGTGGGAATTAATCTTGCTAGACCTAAGGCAGCAGTGTTAAAACCAAAAAATGATTTTTAAAGGTTCCCAGTTTCACCAATATCCTTTGTAACGTTGTCAATCTTCAGCTCACAGTACGTACTGGGTTGTTTTTATTTCATCTTGTCTGCTACATGGGCTTCCGTACCGTGAAAAAAGGGCTTTTAGCTTGCCATAGTGACAGTGTTAATTGACCGTGAAGAACATTGCCATCCTAGAGACGCGACATGCCCACTCGCCAAGTATCATGTACGATGACGCTAATGATGACAATAATGCCAGAAAAGAATGATAATTTGAATGAACATGACCCACCGCCCCCCCCCCCAAACAAAAAGAAAAATATATATATATAATATATGTAGCCTAAATGAAAATAGAAATAAAGATATTAATAAGTAAAGAATGAACACATCAAAGATCAGCGAAAGTATCATCTTGTACATTATCTGAAGATTGCCATACTGTCCCTTCATGGACAGTAGGTCATTTGTGAACCCGCTCTGTCGAAATGAGCCCTAGAGTCGCACGGGAATTTTCCGGAGAGCCCAAAAAGTGAGTTGAAATATCCGGCCCAATTTTTTGCTATTGCAGAAAATGAATCCTACAAAGTCATCTATCTATCGTGGTTGAGTTTCAGCCAAAAATATTAGTCTAAACCTAAAATAGTGCATTTTAATTATTCAATTTCAAAACGATTGCGTCCAAAAATCTCGACCGATTTTCGTCTTCGCCTTCACGAACGCGCTCGCTACGCGTCAGGCTGAAGATTTCGGATTGGGCACGTCGACGGTTATATGCAATATTCATGAATGTTACCAATGGTCAGGGTTACGGTGTGCATCGACGAGGATAGGCTTATGTTGATAGTTTTCATGTTCGGAAATAAGAAATGACTTGTTAATTTACTTACAACTTTACGTCGTTGTTTCACTGAAAACATAATATTGCTCATTGTATCGCAAAGTTGTAAATTAGAAGCGTCTTTGTTTTTCTCTCTCTCTCTCTACTCTTACGGCGCTCAATTTCATCGTTAATAAGATTGACCTGTCAAAACGCGGGAGTTAAAAACACCGAGTATCCAAACCCACCCCTAAAAAACTCATATTAATAAAAATGCACACGGATACTACTAGTCGTATTCTTGTCTACACTTAATTGACCAATTCCACGACCAGTGGCCTTGCCGTCGTAACTTATTAAATGCGAATGCATATCTTTTGTTTTATTATTATTAATGAAAAACTGCTACACCGCAAAAAAATGATGATGACTTTGTTGCATTTGCCCGAGAGCAATACAGCAAACCATACACAAACCATACCTTATCATATCACTTGGAAACAGTTGGGGACCGTTTCATTTAAGGATTAAAAATATCGGCGACAAATAACATGTTTGCCACGAGTTCACAAGAGTCACTGTATTATTTCGCCAAAGAAAGAAAATTTCGACAGAATAAATATACTTAGAGCTTTGCTGGACCTTAGACAGTAATGATTCAATATTTATAATTACCCGAAGAGCAAATAAACAAATGCCACTAATGTACTCATAATTATACGGCGTCAAATGACCCCAAAACTGTCATAATACGTTAAGTGTTAAAATTCGAAATAAGTTAAAAAAAATAAACTATCATGATCAAATAATCTTTGCATTGATTCTTCACCCGATTTTGCAATTTATGCACGCGACCAGTTAGTTTAACATCAGAAATTTATGGCCTATTATTTCCCTCCTGACTTGGATAAAGTTCTTATCTTTTTAACACATACTCCGAAGCAAAAGAAATAAATAAAGTAAATAAATCTATAACCTCTTAAAACCCCATACATACATTCACTGTTACCTTAACATAGATGTATAACAGGCCGTACATTTCGTACCCGTGGATTACGTAATCCACTTTTGTACTATACAAGGTCGTATAGCAGTGCGACCTTAACAAGTTGGTTCTATTCATTGTAATACAAGTCGTATTTTAACAATAGATTCCTGACCTGCTCCTAGACTCTCGAATTCCTTTATATACCAATTATCACATTTGAAAGCATCTACAACACGTGATTCTTCTGTGTCACTTAGGATATCAGAGAACGTCCCATATGAGAATCAACATCATCCTACATTATGCAAGTCTTTGCATTATGCTTTAATCGAAAGCATCGAGACTAAGTAAGGAGAAATACACATGCTGTCTCATATGTTTTAATCATTATGCACCATTTCTATCTAATCTAATAGAAATTACATAAAGTATAATACAAATTTATTACCAGAGTATACAATACATGCGAGGACACTTAAGCTCACATAAGCTGCACATCACACTTGGCGGCAGTATTTCATGTATGTTGATTATGCGCTGACGGAAAGCCTGTTTTGGTGCCCTATTATACTGCAATTTATCAAAAATGGAAATCAGCGTTCTATAAGAAGATTATATATGCAATTGCTTCCCGTTCCAGAATGACATTTACTGAATTGCGGGTTTGCTCAGAGGGTATTCTCTTTTGAGAGCAAACATAAAAATGCGAATACTTTATATAAAGATATTCCGGTAAATTCGACTATTTATTATACAATGTGTATCAATGTGATCCGACGCATTTTGCGGAAACACGATTTTTTTTCAATTTGAATTTAATATTAATTATGGAAAACACATGCCACTCGCAAAAATAATTTCACTTGAATATAACACAACGCCTTCAGCGTTTGTGCATTTATTTCCATATCAGTTTGCTTTACGCTTCGATGAATTTATTCCGATTGATTTTTCGCAATCTTTTAATAATATTTTTTTGAGTAAGTATTTTGTAAAAACCTTTCAACTCGAATTGATTTCTTCTCTCTGAAGGGAGTTCTCATGTTAAATCTCCAACCTATGCGTTGACCCTAGATTTTGTGTCTCTTCTAAAAACAATGTATATCTTTTTTAAAAATCGTTAATTGGACGTGGTTGTTTCTATCCACAAATATAAAGTGAAAACAAAAATAGTTAACTCTTACTTTTCTCAACAATTTGAAGAGTGTCAGTTGATTCATATCGCGATTTGATTATTGTTTTTTTCGAAACTTCTTTTCTTTAAGAAAATAATTAATCAAATTTGTAGAATCAATTCTAAATTAACTTGCATAAGTTAAAAATAGGCTCTAATCAAACAAGGTGTTATACCGCTGCGTATCAATATGATCATGGAACAATAAAACCTGATGGACAAAATCATAGATAGAGAAAGAGAAGAACTAACGACAAAAACGAGGGGAGACAGCATTGAGACGCGAGAGAGAATGTGCGAAAGTAATCGCTACACAATTTGATCACCCGCATCTGTTAATTGCCTACATAATATTCTTGATAATTGCTTGCTGCTGCCATGGCTGCTATCAGATATTGGAATATGAATCTTTAAATTCTTTGATCGCCAATGTTATAAATGAAATGATAGAACTTACAAATTAAGATAAAAAGAGCGACTCACCCTAACACAGAGAATTGTCTACTTCTCACCCCGTCTGAAATCAGGCGGGCAAACCTTATAACTTTAGTGTGACGAGCGAGAGCGACTGAATTTACTTCATGCGCTCGTTGTTGCTATATGTATTTGTATGTTATGAAGAATAATGATGTGACAACAGCCATGGTCGGCCCTACATGTTAACAACAGGCCGAGACCAATTAGTCGTAATTTTGTTTAAAAGGGTAACTGTGTTTGCTACTTTACATGTTAATTTAATAAGTAAACCGTGTTGACTGGTATGGATGGCAGCCATTGTTAGTTGTAGGTATCTATAAATTCTTCCCCTCGCCTAACGCAGCCTGACAAAGAACGAATTAATCACGCCTCCATGGGTCGCCAAAACCGCGCGACAGAATATAAGCATTGTTATTAAAGATCTTAGGCTTTGAGGGCATCCTTCCGGGCGTTTTCTTAGTTTTTTTTCTACATAAATGATACGCAGTGATGTTGACGTGCTAATGAGGTGCTCTTCCAAAAAGACCGCCAGGATATTTAATCAGACACTTAACGTATACAATCATCTGTTGTAACAAAGAAACATCCATCGTACTTTCTTAGAACTTACACCTGAGTCGCTGAAAAGAAAGTCCAATGGACATGGTAGAAAAACATCTCCAATAGAAACAGCTCAGCATAACTGAATCAATGGTAGAAACCTTGTAGACCGATGTTAAACCAAACATTTAACTATGTTATGCACTTGCTACCATGCTGTAAACAATACACATGGCACTAAATTAGTTATTTTCATTTTACCTTTCTTTGTTTTCTAGTTATTTTTATACACCGTTTAATCCGTTTTTATACAATTTAAAGTCATTTACTTGGCGTGTACATCTGATGCGTTACATATTATATCGACGTGTACAACATCATTCTAATGGTAATTGATAAATTGCCCCCAGTTAATTCCAATTCCATGTTTTTGGCCATCTTCAGCCATGCGAAAGACAGATATCAAACAAAATACCTACATTTCATTTCATGCTTATCATTACTTGCTCTGGTGACACAACTTGTTGAGTTTATTTGATTGTATAAATTTCCAAGCCATCAGTTTCATGACAGTGAAATACCATCCATGCACACTTGACCTCTCCCTCTCACTCGGGCAAGAACAATGTTCTAGTTCAGTGCACTGTCATTTTATTGACCAATCAGGATCTCTGATGGTTACTAAGGGAGGAGCTTATTAGCATAATCACTGAGCCATATCGAGATCTTCGCATCAACAAGGGAAGTCGAACCGGTCCCGTACCAAAATGTTTGAAACGCATTTTCTCGAAATTTTCTTCTCGGAAAATTATACTTTTCGCGGTAATAAATGCTTAATTGCGCTCGCATAAATCAATAAAAAGGGACAAGTTATACATCATTAGAAAGCTTGGGAATTGGGGATTCCATTTCAGTCAAAATCTCAACTTTCATGATTTGCGACTTATGCCTCATTTCGACAGAGCGGGTCACATTTGTTGTTGTTTTTTTTTGGTGAGAAAAAGGGAAATGATGTACATTTAGTCTGATTCTCAGACCCCACTTGCTGCTGCCTGGAAGGGCCCAGCTGAGCACAACAGTGTGATAATATAGTATTCCAGAGACCAAGTTCTACAGTGTAATGCTGCCTAGTCTTCATATTAGCCATGCATTATGTATTGTGAGGAGAAAAAAGTAAATAAGGAATGTTTACCATTAAAAAAAGCTACATGATCCTTAACATGATGTATGTGTCTCTACAGGTACTCTGATAATTTCTGAAAAGGAAATCACTGAAGAACTTTCAAAATGTATCGAAAGTGCTTTCAAATAGTGAAACTCTTTGAGCAACCATTCTGGTTCCCCCCCCCCCCCAAAGTTCTGTCTTAAGTTTTCTGTTACTACAGCGTTTGTTCAAATTATCATCTACCTGTGGTCAAAAGCAAAGTTTGACAGTTTTCGCCAATCATATGTTTCTTTTATTGTTCTGCTTTTGTTAAAACCAACTTGATGTCAGGGTAGACCTTGCCTATAACTGACAGCAATGTATTATGGAAAGAGATCCCTCAAGGCTTCAGTTGTACAAAATATTATTTCTACTGCATGATACGGATAAGATTAACTGTCTGTCATGTCTCATTTCCTTCTCTCTTTTTTACAGAAAAATATTCTAAACATGGTTGTTGAAGTTCCAAGATGGACAAATGCAAAGATGGAGGTAACAAGAACTGTACAGTTAACAACAAAATCATTCATACCCCTGTGAAGTTTTTACTGATTTGGTATTTTCTCACTGATAAGTGATGAATAAGCTTGAACAAACAAACAATGGCAAGTTTACAACAAAGGCTATTTTTCTTGATTCATACTAGTGGTGAAAATATGTACAAGTACTCTATGGGACAGAGGCATTACATGTACATGTATGTAACTATTATTTATCCGTTGTTTGACTGAAAAGTTTCTCATATTTTCGGGGCATCTATAGAAGCCTGTCATTTGTGAATGTGCAATGTATTAGACTCCTTTGCAAGCCCGTCATCTCCAAGGGGTTAGAAATTTCAAGCAAAAAGGGAGGGGTGGGGGGACATCTCAGGGTATAAGATTATTCTTAATTTGGGGTAGTGAAGTGGAGAAAACTTGATCGATCACCATGTGACTCTGTTGTAGAATTTAAATGTGTGCCCACTGCCCAGGGCCCAAAGTTGAGAGGTGTACATGCAGAAGAGAATCATAAAGTGCATAGGCTGATAGATTATTGCTTGTCTGGCAGAAGGGCCCTAGTAAATGTTCCCGCACTTCACGGCAGAAGGGCCTTCAAGCTCAGTGACATGATTGGGAGAAATAAAACATGCCTATAGAACCAAACTGGTTGAAAGATAAACCAAACGCACACCAGCTGGAGTGAATCTCCTGGCTGGAAGGATTTGTCTTGAGTTTGTTTGCAGAGAGAAGTCAACTGTGGCATTGCCGTTACCCAGCATAGCCTGGTGGTTATACCGCTGACTGGATATCAGTAGGTTTCAGGTTCGAATCCTGTTGGGTTACTCTTTTTCTGAGTCATTAGAAAATATCAGATCAAGCATTTGATCTTATTTATCATTAATTTGATAATACAGAGATGAACAGCAAATGCAGGGCTCGACACTAGCACTTGCCCGCTTGCCCGGGGCAAGTAAAATATCATGTTGGACCAGTACAAATTGAAAATTTTACAATTTACTTGCCCGACTGGGCAAGTAAAATTTTGATCCTGAAATGGGCCAAATGTCCAAAAATCTTACCAAAAACAAACAAAATATGTCTAAAATTATGTGTTGAGTTAATGCATGCTAACTTTCATCATTATTTTTTTCATTGTACTAAATTATATGACTCTTTAAATCACAAATCTTACCATTTGCAACCCCCAGAAATAAAATAAATGTTCAATGTCTAAAGGTCCTGTTGGTTAAAATTTTTGGGCAAGTAAATTTTTCATTGGGGCAAGTAAATATCTGAAAATGATAATTTCACTTGCCCAAAGGGCAAGTAGGAAAAAAAGTTAGTGTGGAGCCCTGGCAAATGTATTCTGCATCTTAAAAATTCTCTCTGCAAACCTTTCATTCATTAATTACTTTGATTTAATGTGAAAAGAGCCAATGGTTTTCAAGTTAGAGGCAACTAAAGGTTAAAGCCTTTCTGCCGGGAACATCTGTTACATGTAGTTTCCTTGTGCCAGACAAGCGACGAGATGTGGGTGTGGGAAGAAGGAATGAGACCCTTTCAAACTTTTGATTGACAGATTGACACAAAGAATATGATGAACCCCATCAAACAGGACATCAAGAAGGGAAAACTTCGCTACGTCAAGAATTGCTTTCCATACCACGGCTACATCTGGAACTATGGTGCACTACCCCAGGTACGTACATGTATGTTGTTGATGCTGTGACCTATCAGTGATTCCACCTGTCCAGAATTTTCTGGATTTTTCCTTAAAGAGGAAGGCTTTTCGGAAATTTCAAAATTTCTGGCAAACAGGAAAAATCAATTTTTGTAGTACATGGACATGTAATATTGTGCGTAAATTGCATGTGTAATCCTGTACTTTTGTGTAAATTTTAGAAGCATTGTAACAAATTTGGTGGAATGTTTAGGAGAAAAATTAACCTGGGAACCAGTTATCTTGAACTAGATCTATAGGCCTACTTTGTTTATTCTAGAAGAATCTGTACGATGACTTAAGTACCCAATACTCAATAAAACACAGGAATAATGTCCTATTGAAATAGGTAAAAATACCCTCTTGGATATGCATCAGAATCTACAATTTCACATTGAAAAACCAAAAATCTCCACATTGTTCTCCACATTTTCTCAGGAAATTTGGAATGCTCCCTGCGATATCTCTGCCTTTGAACCTTTAAACTTCAAGCCAATGATTTGTAAGCATACAGGGCTACAGGCACAGTTCACAGTGTCACAGTACACTGTTTGACAATTTTCACATGGCAGCAAAAAAGTAATTGCATCTCGTAAAAGCTAATTACGTACACAGTTCAAAATCCATTTTTATTTTGCTCTGAGTATTAACAGGGTTTTCTTTGTGTGTGTATATGTGAGCCGCTCCGACGGTAGGGGGCAAAAGTTGCAACAGACGAAATCACAGAAAACACCAAAAACCAGCCCAAACCACTATTTTGATGAAATTTTTTATTTCAGTTTTGAAAAGTTTGATATATATCCTATCTAATGTGTGAGTTTCAGCTTTGGATTCGAATTCTAAATACCCCAAAACAGCAATTTTCCAAACCCTTTTCGACGGGTCAAGTTGTCATTTGAGCGAACGATCGTCCGAAACCGGGTAGCTATTAAAGGTAAATGACATGATTGGGGGTAGTCCTCAACTTGGGCTGAAACTACTCTAGAATCAAGTAAACTATGCCAGGATTATCCTGTGAAAATCTTGTAGTCAAACATTGACTCATTCTAGAATGACTAATGTCTATTGTCCCTCTTGGCAGGCATAAGGTGGTGTGTTTGAATTATGAAAAAATACAGAATGCACGATCTTACACAAATTATTATTGGTTTCCAGACTTAACAAATAATGATCTCGCATAACTATTCGTCCTCTTCAATTCTTACATGGCTCAAGCGAAAGCTAAAAAAGATGTTCTCTCATAAAACTGGAAACGACAACAAAAACTGCCGTAGGTATAATTGCCGCAGCAAATGGCTATACAGTGACATACAGCAAGAACTGGGTTGTAGCGTAAAATTTACATATATGGTGTTTGTGTTTGTTATTCTTTTTAGAATTTTTAGGACATCATCAATATCAAAAACAATGAAAACACTATTTTTCCAAAATGAATTATATTAAGATTAATTAAATTAAAGATTGCTATGATTGTAGCGACACATTTGCGCCGAATGGCTGCAGATTAGCGGTAGTTCCATTTTACATTGTCACATACATCATTAAACTTTCCACTGTAAACATTAATAAATGAAATTGACATTTTGCATACAACTGGACAAGAGTACAGTCTGTCACCATGCCAATTTTCAACTTTTTTGATGCAGGTTAAGCCTCGGTTGCTAAGGACTTTTTAGGACTTATATCACTAATTCAAGGGCGCATCGCGCCCGACTGAGTTTGAATTCATGGTGAAACTTTAAACGCCAATTTCTCCGTTAACGTCCTTGGCGCGCTGTCTTAAAATTGAACTTTCGGTCGCGTTTTTCGCCCCTTTCCTTTTGCATATATTTCAAGTGTTACATATCATTTTAAAGCTAAGAATATGGAGATTTTGAATCAAGCAAAAAACAGAAAATGATTCTTGTGACTTTTGCCTCCTACCGTCAGAGCGGCTCACATATTTAACATTCTGCACCATGACTGAGTTTGAATTCATGGTGAAACTTTAAACGCCAATTTCTCTGTTAATGTCCTTGGCGCGCTGTCTTAAAATTGAACTTTCGGTCGCGTTTTTCGCCCCTTTCCTTTTGCATATATTTCAAGTGTTACATATCATTTTAAAGCTAAGAATATGGAGATTTTGAATCAAGCAAAAAACAGAAAATGATTCTTGTGACTTTTGCCTCCTACCGTCAGAGCGGCTCACATATTTAACATTCTGCACCATGACTGAGTTTGAATTTGTCTCATTTCCTTCTCTCTTTTTTACAGAAAAATATTCTAAACATGGTTGTTGAAGTTCCAAGATGGACAAATGCAAAGATGGAGGTAACAAGAACTGTACAGTTAACAAAATCATTCATACCCCTGTGAAGTTTTTACTGATTTGGTATTTTCTCACTGATAAGTGATGAATAAGCTTGAACAAACAAACAATGGCAAGTTTACAACAAAGGCTATTTTTCTTGATTCATACTAGTGGTGAAAATATGTACAAGTACTCTATGGGACAGAGGCATTACATGTACATGTATGTAACTATTATTTATCCGTTGTTTGACTGAAAAGTTTCTCATATTTTCGGGGCATCTATAGAAGCCTGTCATTTGTGAATGTGCAATGTATTAGACTCCTTTGCAAGCCCGTCATCTCCAAGGGGTTAGAAATTTCAAGCAAAAAGGGAGGGGGTGGGGGGACATCTCAGGGTATAAGATTATTCTTAATTTGGGGTAGTGAAGTGGAGAAAACTTGATCGATCACCATGTGACTCTGTTGTAGAATTTAAATGTGTGCCCACTGCCCAGGGCCCAAAGTTGAGAGGTGTACATGCAGAAGAGAATCATAAAGTGCATAGGCTGATAGATTATTGCTTGTCTGGCAGAAGGGCCCTAGTAAATGTTCCCGCACTTCACGGCAGAAGGGCCTTCAAGCTCAGTGACATGATTGGGAGAAATAAAACATGCCTATAGAACCAAACTGGTTGAAAGATAAACCAAACGCACACCAGCTGGAGTGAATCTCCTGGCTGGAAGGATTTGTCTTGAGTTTGTTTGCAGAGAGAAGTCAACTGTGGCATTGCCGTTACCAAGCATAGCCTGGTGGTTGTGCCACTGACTGAATATCAGTAGGTTTCAGGTTCGAATCCTGTTGGGTAACTCTTTTTGTGAGTCATTAGAAAATATCAGATCAAGCATTTGATCTTATTTATCATTAATTTGATAATATAGAGATGAACAGCAAATGTATTCTGCATCTTAAAAATTCTCTCTGCAAACCTTTCATTCATTAATTACTTTGATTTCATGTGAAAAGAGCCAATGGTTTTCAAGTTAGAGGCAACTAAAGGTTAAAGCCTTTCTGCCGGGAACATTTGTTACATGTAGTTTCCGTGTGCCAGACAAGCGACGAGATGTGGGTGTGGGAAGAAGGAATGAGACCCTTTGAAACTTTTGATTGACAGATTGACACAAAGAATATGATGAACCCCATCAAACAGGACATCAAGAAGGGAAAACTTCGCTACGTCAAGAATTGCTTTCCATACCACGGCTACATCTGGAACTATGGTGCACTACCCCAGGTACGTACATGTATGTTGTTGATGCTGTGACCTATCAGTGATTCCACCTGTCCGGAATTTTCTGGATTTTTCCTTAAAGAGGAAGGCTTTTCGGAAATTCCAAAATTTCTGGCAAACAGGAAAAATCAATTTTTGTAGTACATGGACATGTAATATTGTGCGTAAATTGCATGTGTAATCCTGTACTTTTGTGTAAATTTTAGAAGCATTGTAATTTGTAACAAAATTTGGTGGACTGTTTAGGAGAAAAATTAACCTGGGAACCAGTTATTTTGAACTAGATCTATAGGCCTACTTTGTTTATTCTAGAAGAATCTGTATGATGACTTCAGTACCCAATACTCAATAAAACACAGGAATAATGTCCTATTGAAATAGGTGAAAATACCCTCTTGGATATATGCATCAGAATCTACAATTTCACATTGAAAAACCAAATATCTCCACATTGTTCTCCACATTTTTTCAGGAAATTTGAAATGCTCCCTGCGATATCTCTGCCTTTGAACCTTTTAACTTCAAGCCAATGATTTGTAAGCATACAGGGCTACAGGCACAGTTCACAGTGTCACAGTACACTGTTTGACAATTTTCACATGGCAGCAAAAAAGTAATTGCATCTCGTAAAAGCTAATTATGTACACAGTTCAAAATCCATTTTTATTTTGCTCTGAGTATTAACAGGGTTTTCTTTGTGTGTGTATATGTGAGCCGCTCCGACGGTAGGGGGCAAAAGTTGCAACAGACGAAATCACAGAAAACACCAAAAACCAACCCAAACCACTATTTTGATGAAATTTTTTTATTTCAGTTTTGAAAAGTTTGATATCTATTCTATCTAATGTGTGAGTTTCAGCTTTGGATTCAAATTCTAAATACCCCAAAACAGCAATTTTCCAAACCCTTTTCGATGGGTCAAGTTGTCATTTGAGCGAACGATCGTCCGAAACCGGGTTGCTATTAAAGGTAAATGACATGATTGGGGGTAGTCCTCAACTTGGGCTGAAACTACTCTAGAATCAAGTAAACTATGCCAGGATTATCCTGTGAAAATCTTGTAGTCAAACATTGACTCATTCTAGAATGACTAATGTCTATTGTCCCTCGTGGCAGGCAAACCTGCTTGTGGCTTTCTAATGGGTCTTATTTTTATCATCCCGAAAAAAAATAAAATACTAGTATGTTCATGCTTGATTCTCCTTAAGTAAACAAATTACAGACAAATCTTCAGCTGGAAGATCCATTCCAGTTAGTGTATAGTTGGTATACATTTCAACTCATTTGGTTCTTGAGGCATTTTTCAAGTGTTCCAATGATGTCATCTAACTACTTTAAGGACAGTGTCACGTGACATCGGCACGCAGCGTATTTCCAGTATCCTAGCTTTTTCACGAGACAGAAAACTTGGTGTGTGACTGTATGCATGAACATGTGAAAATGTATGCTTTACTTTTTTAATCAAACAACATGAATGAAAATAAATTCGAATAAGCTTCGGGTGGGGTACGGCTTTTCCGTCTAACGCTCGTGTCAAATTTCTATTCATTAACACACTCTTTTTCCGCCTGTAATTAAACGCCCGAGTGTCCATGCTTTTGACATAGAAATTGTTTTGGAATCTCTAGTTTGATTTGGAATGCTATAGGGAAATTTTAAGAACAAAAATGCATAATCTCTCTTTCAACAATCCAGTGCCAATCACAAACACAGTTTTACATGTTTATAAAGTGGATGCTACCCCAGAGAGAGGTGTGAATTGTTTTCGTGCCTCCTTTTCACATTGTGTTTGCATCTCGGAGTTGAGATAATTAAAGAAAGTATTTGTATCTTGCAGAACTGAAAACGGCGAGTGTTCTCTCTTCAAGTTAGTTTGTTGCAACTGGTAAAGTGGAAAATAAACAACAAACTATTGAAAAAGAAACAATAGACCCGGATCTCACCAGGTGCGCTATGTGTGTATTAATGCCCTGTCTATAGAAAGCATTTCAAACTCTTTTTATTGAGGGATGTGAGTTAGGTAAGAAGCATGATAGGTCTACGAGAAACTTGCATACCATACTACATAAGTTATATACATGTACATAGTCCTTGTACTTCAACAGCAAAACACATGGATACTAGTAATTAAAAAAAATAAGCCAGTAGCATACAGGATTTCATGTATTGCTATGGAAGTATTTTTATTTCTGTTATGAAAAGTGGGTGTTTGAATTATGAAAAAAATACAGAATGCACGATCTTCACAAATTATTATTGGTTCAAGAACTTAACAAATAATGATCCGCATAACTATTCGTCCTCTTCAATTCTTACATGGCTCAAGTGAAAGCTAAAAAA
The DNA here is from genome assembly GCA_001188425.1 of Eucidaris tribuloides. Taxonomy (NCBI): domain Eukaryota; kingdom Metazoa; phylum Echinodermata; class Echinoidea; order Cidaroida; family Cidaridae; genus Eucidaris; species Eucidaris tribuloides. Next base: position 3,928 of record JZLH01S0058916.1, on the reverse strand, counting down.
GATGTTCTCTCATAAAATTGGAAACGACGACAAAAACTGCGCGTAGGTATAATTGCCGCAGCAAATGGCTATACAGTGACATACAGCAAGAACTGGTTGTAGCGTAAAATTACATATATGGTGTTTGTGTTTGTTATTCTTTTTAGAATTTTTAGGACATCATCAATATCAAAAAACAATGAAAACACTATTTTTCAAAATGAATTATATTAAGATTAAATTAAATTAAAGATTGCTATGATTGTAGCGACACATTTGCGCCGAATGGCTGCAGATTAGCGGTAGTTCCATTTTACATTGTCACATACATCATTAAACTTTCCACTGTAAACATTAATAAATGAATTGACATTTTGCATACAACTGGACAAGAAGTACAGTCTGTCACCATGCGCAATTTTCAATTTTTTGATGCAGCGTTAAACCTTAAAAGGCTGGGGGGGGGGCGGAATCCGCCGCCCCCCCCAGACGTTTTGCCGCAAATGTCTGCGCCGCGTGACTGGGTAACGTGCGTGCGATTTTGATCGACGGCCGCGTCTCGGGGGGGGGGGTGGGCCGGAAATCGCCCCGCCCCCCCCCCCCCCAGAAATATAGCATAGCCTAAAAAATGCCGCAGCTGATTAGGGTTAAGCCTCGGTTGCTAAAGGACTTTTTTTAGGACTTATATCCTAATCAAGGGCGCATCGCGCTCCGAACTAGTTTGAATTCATGTGAACTTTAAATGCACAATTTCTCTGTTAACAGTCCTTGGCGCCTGTCTTAAATTGAAATTTCGTTCGCATTTTTCCTCCTTTCCTTTTGGCATATATATTCAATGTTACATATCATTTTAAAGCTAAAATACGGAGATTTTGAATCCAAGCAAAAAACAGAAAATGATTTTTGTGAACTTATGCCTCACCGTGGAGCGGCTCACATATTTAAACATTCTGCAACCATGAGCAATCTTGTTGTAGTGATTGTGCAGTTACATTCCTAATGTCAATATAACAATGATAATGGATAATAATAATAATAATAATAGATAATAATAATAATAATAATAATAATAAATGATAATTAAAAAAGGTAATAATAGAACAATAAATAATAATAATGATAATAATAATAATAGAGATTAAGAATTAGAATAGAAATTAGAATTATAATTAATAAATATAAAAACATATAAAAAATGACGCAAGTGCAACCACAAAACGATCAAAAGGCTTACTAATTATAATTATAATTATAAATACTAATAATAATAAAATAATAAATTGACGCAGTGCACCATCAAACGATCAAAAAGCTTACTAATTATTACTATATTATTATTATTGTTATTATTATTTTATTATTATTATTATTATTATTATTATTATTATTATTATATTATTAATATTATATTATATTTTTTTTATTATTACATTATTTTGTTTTTAGTATTAACATTGTATTACTCACACTGTATTATGCACTAATATAATTCAAATGTATATCGTACTATAACTCAAAATACCACTATTAGAGTGTTCTTGGTCAATGTCTTCTGACAGGTAACGAGAATGCAATACAATATCAAGTACATATTTGTTTTGAAAACCATTCTTTTCTGTGTTTTCATGGGGTGACAGGATGTATTAACTTCCTGTATTCTTTATTTTGTGTGTATTATGTTGGTTTGATATAACATGGGAGACCCGGCCATAGAGATGAAAGCACTAACATGCAAAGGAGTATAACGACCAATAGATGTGTGCGAGATCGGAAAGAAGGTAAGTGTTCACTTTTCTTTGCCGGCTTCGCTGTCTCTGGCTTTGTAGCAGTGGATGAGGATGAGGGCAAATTTTTAGCGTCACACTGAACTGAAGTGCGCTATTGTTATCTCGCATAGCCGCACACCAGAGTAGAGCGCCAAAAGCTGAATTATATCACCAGCATAATCAAGACTTCTCTGTAAGTCGTATGCTTTGCAAAACTTAAAGGGAGGACATCTCTTTTGCATGCCTAAATCTAACATTAATGTAAATACAATGGGTCATTTCAAATAATGCATTTTCGAACAGTTTGAGAGTCTTAAACCCTATATTACTGGGGGGGGGGTCAATTTGACACCCCCGCCCCCCCCCGACGAATTTCGCGACCATGCTGCCGCACAAAATTTATTTGATCGCGTCGCTTGCTGAGCATTTTCTTGTCAAGTCTGCGCATACTTTTGAGACCGTTTTCGCGAAAAATCAAGCACATGCTGTTACGAACGTGCCGCAACTTTTTATACATCATGTCAACCCCAAAAAAGCTCAAAAACGTCTATTTCGTAGTACAAAATCATGGAAATTGTTTTCAGCCAGAAATCATAAATGTATGATATTTTCTGCTTTTACTGGTTGAAATGAATAATTCTATGCTATTTAATATTGCAAAAGTGCTCCCCAACGAAATTTCATCGAAAAAAACAATACGAAAACAAAGGTCAAAAACACGAAATCATAAGAAATTCACAAAACAATTAATACATAAGAAATTAATTTCCAATTGAAATGTCAATGAATCTTTTCAACCAAAATAAGTATTCTATAAGATAGGCTATTGTAAGGATATAGGCATAAACATAAATATTCATGCACTTATTTCAAATTAATTACTTAAAAAATGGAAAAATATTTTTTTCAAAAATTTATACTATGCAAGTCGTGTAGTTTTACATCCGCGACTGGCGCGATCAGTGGCCAAATATGAAGGGGGTCAATATGAACCCCCCCACCCCCAGTAACAAACCTGGTCTGAAAATAGTCCAAGTTATAGAAGGGTTAAGGCTCATATAATCTTCCCACTTGGGGTTATGAATGGTATGACTACCTTATTAGGTATAGTAGTGTAGGACTGGCATGTCATTACCAGTTTGATTTGAATTCTAACAATTGGAACAATAATTATGATTAAAAAAACGGTGCGTGAGTGATCACGACATTTTGGACATGGGTGTCTGACCATTATTGGTTATGGTAGGATTTGTACCAAAATAGTTCTCCAAGAGTACCATACATGTAAGTCCTAAAACATGTGCATAATTAGATTACCTATCTAACGTACATGTAGTCACAATCAACCATTCCCTCTCTCTGGCAAATTGCCCCCCCCCCCTTACATGCCGTGAGTGACACGACAAAATGCAAAAATACCCACATTAACATTAGGGTCAATCCATGTCAAATCAACCAATTTTCAGACAATTTGTCACCCGACCCCCTTCAATTTTGTTAAAACTCACACAAAATGTTCCCCCAAGTGTCTGACGGAAAATTCTGAAATATTTTGCCCAAAGGTCATACGGTTGCTAAGATATGGCCTCGCCTAGCAACCAATGCACACTCAAACAATTGGGCTTTAAATACCAAATTAAGCAATATTTGATGAGCTGCTGTAGCTAGAGTAGACAAGCTGGAGTATTCATTGTCTAGAAATGGAAAGAACTTCATGCCTTTTACACAAAAAATGCATTATCACTCAGATTTGACCTTCGGCTAGTGCACATGAGGTCACCAAAAATGGCCTTAAGTGTCAAGATCAAGTTTTTTGGAGCATGTTTGGAGGTTCATAGCTACAACATTAGCTTTGGACCAAATATCATGTCCACTGAAAGACCTTCACTTGCTTAAGACACCTACCAAAAATCAGCGTGATTGTGTGAGTCGATTTCACACAGTACGCACCCAAATTTTGACTTTTTCCAAAATCAACCAAGTTCAAGGTCATTTTTCACCCCTTGTCCCACCTAGTAGCAACACCAGTTTTTGTGTATTGGTAGACCTTTATCTATATTTTGAAGGGTCACCAAAGAAATGTTGCTACCGAAATGTTTAATGCCTAATTAACACTGTCGAAAATGGCTGCGAAAACCATGAAATCGATAGTCTGCGTTCTAGACTGTTCTTTGTTTTTCTCC
>JZLH01S0058912.1:26662-43009 GCA_001188425.1 Eucidaris tribuloides | reverse complement strand
TTAGGCATGACCTTCCATATAGCATATGGGCTATAATAGTCATGCTTGATTGTGTGTCTGCATGTCTGCAAAAGGGATACCGTATCCTTATGGTGCTGCTGGTACATGAAAGGTGCAAATTTGAAATTATGATATATCATTTGTGAGGTTGTACAGCGTGTCCCAGAAAAATGTCCCTCTCATAGACCACAGAATAATTCCTAAATGAATTACAATTTTAAATCCCCCTTTTGTGCAAAATTCCTATAACAATTATTACTTTTTATGCAATGATTTGCATTTTTCTGTTCATTGATCCCGACAAATTTCCTTACTCCCACCAATTTATTAGGGTTGTCCGTTGCTTTTAAGTTTTAACTTATAACGGCAACCTCTGTATTTTCCAAGAGTTTTGTCTGTTATGCATTCAATTGTATCATCATATCAATCTTATTGTAAGTTACTTTAATAGCATGTTTTCGTATAATTTTATTTTCATATTGTTTCGAATATAAATTGAATTTATTATCATTCATTTGCATCTTCTTTGATGTCTGCAAAATGCAGAAATACATCAAATCAGTCTGATCGGATCAAATATCCAAATTAAGCAAAATAGTGATTACCTTTATGTTTATCAAAAGAAAATGCATATGAATACTATTTGTAATGTTATTTTTTCTTCATGCATTTTATTATGCCTATTTGGTATTATCTTTATTGTTATGTAAATATGCTTTATCTTATATATTACGTTAAATTGTCGAAAATTATTATTTCTTTGAATTGTTAATTTGTTGAAAATGCAAAAATAAATTTCAAATCAATCAATCAATCAGAATGATTACCAAAATCAATTGGGTCAATGAAGTTTACATATTGAGAAAGGCCAATTAATTTTGTAGTTCTTGTGAAAATTTCAAAGGTGTCGCTTCATCGATTTTGAATACACATGCTCTTATGTAAAAGCAGCGCTTTCCAGCCCATTCCAAGTTTGATAAAAAGAAATGCACACCACAGACATATCATACTGTTCTTGTTTTTGTTATTTAGTAACTAAAGACAAATTAGTTCACTTTTTAAAATGGAAACTATTCAAAGTTTAGTTCCACTGGTCGTTTTGCTTGTAAACTTTTATTGTCCTCCTGCACGTCCTTCCTCCCGATTTCCACCCAATTTGATGCATTGATGTACTGCAAACTTGGAATGGGCTAGATCAAGCTTTACTGTTACAGACTGTGATTTCAAAACCAATGAAATCTTTACAAAAGATAGAAAATAAAATGTGCTTTCTAAAGTTGAGCAATGAATTCAGAATGACACGTAATTTTTTTATTTAATTTAGCAGTCTATCAAAGGGACATTTTCTTGTGGGACACGCTTTATGATGTTTTCTCATTATACGACGTGTGCTCGCCTGTCTTGTTTCCCTCGATTAGGTGGCAATGAACCAGTTACGGAGGCAGCCGAGGCTACGGAGTCCGTCGAGGCATAGGGTGACGTCATGACCTACTTGGACCTACAAAGATGCAAAGGTCGCATCTCTTAAGGGGATAAAAGTTTGCAATATTTCGGTTTTATATCTTTTTGTAGAAATAAGAGTGAAATGTTACTCTTTTGTGGAAGAATTCCGAGTAAACTTCACTTTTCGAGTGGAGAGGAGTCACACTGTCCCGAAAGGGATTACCAAAGAGAATTAAAATCCGAAACTAGTACGATGCCTACAGAAGGTCACACGGTGGCTTTCGATGCTCTCACGAATGGCCCGACGTTTATACGATCAGAACCGAATTTGAAAATTTCCTTAATCGTGTGTCCAACTTTGGGACAGTGTGACGTCTGCATTATGCTAGGTTCACACTGCCGATCTGTCAACTCGATCAGGCCCGATCAGGCCAATATTGGGCCTGGTCGGTCTCGCTCGGCAAGGTGATCGGGGTCAATCTACCTTGATCGGGGTGATCGACAACGCTCTGGCTCGCTACTCGAATGTTTTTGGCATGTTAAAAATATTCGAGTAGGTAACCAGAACGATGTCAATCAAAGCAGACGGACGCCGATCATGGTAGATTGAGCTCGATTACCGGCCAAACTGGACTGAAAAGGCCAAAAATTGGCTTGATCGGGCCTCATCGAGTTGGCAAATCGGCAGTGTGAACCTAGCATTAGGGTGGCGTCACACTGTCCCAAAATTGGCACAAGATGGCCACACGAGGATGAAATGCTCAACCTCGTGCGAAGATGGCCGAATGTGATTAACAAAGAGACTCAACATCCGAAGCGAGTACGATGCTTACAGAAGGCAACACGATGTCTTAAGAGCTCTCACGAAAGACCCGACTTTTATACGGTCAGAGCCGAATGTGAAAATTCCCTTGATCGTGTGTCCAACTTCGGACAGTGTGAGCCTGCAAATTCAGCTTTGATGCATACTCATCGGGTCATTCGTGAGGGCGTAAATATTCATCCATGATGCTAGGTTCACACAGCGATCTGCCAACTCGATGAGGCCCGATCAAGCAAGATTTTGGCCTTTTCGGTCCAGTTCGGCGGTAATCGGGCTCAATCTACCATGATCGGGCCCGTCTGCCTTGATCGACATCGTTCTGGTTACCTACTCGAATATTTTTGACCGCCAAAAACATTCGAGTAGGGAGCCAGAGCGTTGTCGATCACCCCGATCAAGGTAGATTGACCCGATTACCTTGCGAGGCGAGACCGACAGGCCCAATATTGGCCTGATCGGGCCTGATCGAGTTGACAGATCGGCAGTGTGAACCTAGGCATTAATGTACACGCCACAAACCAAACAACAGGGCATTTGAGGTCATCGTCCGAACTTCTGCAGGCATCGCACTTGATTCGGCTGTTAATAAGCTATGTTGATAAAATTTGGGCCAGCATCGCGCGAAATTGAAACTTTCATATTTTATTTGTATGGTCTTGTGTCAATTTCGGAACAGTGTGACTATGACGGCCACCTTTACAGGAATCGCTCGGGCTCACAGTGAGCTTTGAAGTCAATTTAGAAAAGAGTTATATCAAACTACTAATTCATTCGCTTTTATATAAAGTGGAATGTACTAAAGTCTACTAAAAATAGTTGTAAAGGAATATTTCATTCTTTGTTAGCGCATTATTAAATGGTCGATATAATTTAACAGATTGGAAACATCAAGACAACTGAGTTTCATATTGTGCATGTTTACTGACAAAAAAAGAGGAAAAACTTTAAAGCCTGAGCTACATGATAATGAACTGTGGAAAAGATATGATTACCGGGTAAATATCATATGGGAAGTAAGCAGCCTATGGGGAAAAATGGGCATGAAAAAAAAAAACAGGTACGCGTATTTTTGTATCACTTCTTTTAAAGCATTAAATGATCGTTTCAAAGAAGATTCAACGCCACCCATTTCAGCACTTATGTATTATGTAGCTCAGATTTTTTTTTTAATCTTTTAAATTTGAAAACATTGTTCAACGATGCCTATGACTTTTACTATTGTGCATTAGTAATCAAACTATTTGTATTGTGATAAAATCGCTGTTATTTTGTCCAAGAAAAAAAGTAGATATTAGCTATACATGTACTATAAAAAAAATTAAAATAACCGTAGTGAGTAATTGCATCAACGCTTTCAGCAACGAATTTATATGATGTTATACGTCGTGTCTTTGAACAAGTGCGAGGTTAAACAAATACATGCGTTTTTGTACGGTAATGTGTGACGTCGTGTGAGCATTTATACAATCATGCAAGACGACAAACCCCACACCTTTACCTTTACGTATCCACATATCAAGTTGTACTGTACTTCAGTAGGAATTTAAATTATGTTGTGTCGTGTATTGTGTCAAGACTACTGTGCATCTAAAAAATAAAGGAAATACATTGTATATTCATTTTCATATGAATATAGTAGTTAGAATGGGTTCAAAAGAAATTCAAATATGGTTGGGCAGTTGTGTGTAGAGAGAGGTTCCTCTTTATCTTTATGGTAGACAAATGTGCTAAGTGTATGATTTCATTGAACTTACTGTGCCTCATTTTATAAAGTCAAATGTAAGATTTTTTTTTCCATTATTGCCAGCTCCATTTCCTACAAGTGGACTATGGTTTGGTTGGAGGATGGCTTGATACCATGTTTGTTTCATAATAATAATAATAATAATAACTAATTGAGTTTTAGCTTTATTTCATCTGCTATGTTGTTCGGACGTGTGCCAAAAGTCATAAAAACGGAAAGTAAAGTAACTATAAATATAGGAATGTACATTGTGTATAACGCATTTGTCTTTTTGAATTCGAGTGTTATTTTCGCTGTATTGTCTTATTTGGCCGAAATTCATCGGCGTAATAAATATTTGTAGAAAGAAAATAGCTATACTGTAGTACACCTGGCACTTTACAGATAGAAAGTGGTAAATTACAGTAGGGCTGCCTATGTAACATGTAGTTTTTTTTTATTATGTTTTTTAGTAGTTTAGTGAAACAAAAAATAACAAAGGACGAACTGCTACACTTACCCTTGTGTTAAGAGCTAAAATGCAGTTAGCCAAAATATTTCACCAAATGGATATGTGATAAATTCAGTTATGCTTCTTGTAAGAACAGTATGAATGCATAGAGTAGAACTTGAATAGTAGTCATTCATTTTTTTTTATACTACATAAAATGACGTGTACACCAATAAATACCATTAAGAAACGTTTGATGTCTTAAAGGATGTTCTATTTCATTATTTCATTAATCCTTATTTTTGTTTGTTGTCAGTACATACATTTGTTACATTGGTGTGTGTGTGTGCACAAGATAATCACTCCTTCTCCCTCCCCCGTCCCCCCCCCAAAAAAAAAACCCCCAAAATAATGAATGGAAGTACATCCATTTCTCTTTCTCACTTCATATTGATTTTGGCAGAGAAAACGCCCTTACAACACCTCTCCCCTATTAGTTACGGGTCAGGCTGTAGAGGGAAAGGAAAGGAGGGTGCCTTGTGCATGCACCAACACTTTTGTTCACGTATAATGTGAGGAGTTTAATCGCAAAACGGGTTAACTCCACTTTAGCAACTCTGGAGAAAAATGCATTTCTTTGCCCGAGTTTGGACAAGCGTCTATGGAAATATAAGAGTAAGACCCGAGATATTTTGTACTCGCTTGTGGAATGTGGCTTCAAAATAAATCGCTAGGTGGATGGTAACAGAGCTGCTGTTAATAACTTGATTTTGGTGAAAAATGGAGTTTTAAAACCCGTTTTGCGATCAAACTCTTCATGTATTTAAAAAAAAATAAATACTGGCAATACATGGGCACATAAAAGATAGTGAGTCTTTATCTAGTCATTTGGACCAAATGCATTTCAAATACATACAGCGGCATCAATCCATTTTTCGAATTGGGGGAAGTTGGGCGGGGGTGGGGCAAAAATGTCAAAATTATGGGCAAGCTTTACACACAAAACTCCAGTTTAAAATTTTGAGCATGCTGCCCCGCTCCTCCTCCCCTCCCCTCCCCCCACACCAAACAGAAAATTATGTATGGTTAGCAGTATTTTTATGTAAAGTTTAGTGGTTTTGTAGCGTCTTGCACTGATTTTGAAAACAATCGTATATTATGTTTTATGAATTTTTCAAGATGACAAAATTGTTGGTGGAGCAAAATGATGTTTGCCTCCCCCGAATAGCATTAGATAATTTAGAATAGACAACATTGATAATATTGTACACCAGAAAGTTTGAATTTTGCAAATTTTGGAAAAGCAATGTGTGAAAATCATTTGAATACAGGATTTCCTGGACACTATAATTTCAATATGGTTGTGTACACAAATTACATAATAATTTGCAGTTTATGAAGTGTCAGTTGAGAAAGTATCTAAATTCTTTCAAAAAAAAATGTAGAATCATTTTTGCTAGGACATACTTGCACAACAAGCAAGAGCAAATCAGATATTTGATAAAAAGTGAGAATAAGTGAAAATAACCAATGGAGAGTTCTCCACACTTTCATCTAAAAGCTGGTAGAGTTGCCAATTTAATAATCCTCCATAACAAAGATCAAATAAACTTTGAACAAACATAACTCTTGAACCGTTCAACCAAATTTGTTCAAACTTTCACTAATTTCCTTCTCGTATTGTTATGTAATCTCTGAATGCAGGAATGTGTCTGGGTTTCATTCCACTTTAATGTTCTTTAAAACATTAAAATAATACAATTTCAGTAATACCTGACTGCAATACAAAACATGGTTTTTTTTTGGTATTTTTACCAGTAGTTTCAATAGTTTTTAGTACAATATATGACACACAAATGGTGAGGGAAATTGTGAGCGTGATTGACTAGTCCAGGAAAAAAAAGGGCAAAAGTAAAAAAGAAAATATAAGTATCTGTCAAATAGTTTTACTAATTTGAAAGATATATCATTTTAAACTTTCAAAACTCAACTATGAGTAAAATTGTGAAAAAAGGGTGTGAAATTATATATCACATCCCAGCATATTAAAAGTTGTCCTTCCATTATACCTGTCATTTGAGATTTTGCCAAATAGCTGTAACAGTGACTTCAAAGAATACATTTTAAAAATATATTTTTCACTATATGATTTATTGTTAACATCAACTCCCATAGCCAACGGGTTAAACAAACAGGTTATTTCCAAATGCCAGGTCTGTATGGGACGATTTATGTATCTTAAAATGAGATTTGGAAAAGTGGTTAGGATAAAAAATACAAAAAAAAAATCGGCTGTGTCAAGTTCTCTTTAACTTCCAGGAATATTCAACTACATGTAATTAAAGATTATTTAATTATGATATGACACATATTCTCCATAAACCCCAGCCCATGATATCCTGTACTAAAGTCTACAAAGGGTTAATTGAAGTGTTCGCCGACTGTCTGCTTTGACTCCTTCATGTTTATACCCCGTTTCACACTTTGTCTGGCAGGAGTACGGTTCTGAAATGAATATGAAGCACCAATTCCAACTGCATAGCCCCCCCCCCCCCCATGATCTCGGCCATCGACTGCGCGATTGTGACAAAAATCAACTACGATGACACAACTTGGAAGAGTGCCCTCTATTTATGATTAGAACAGTGATTAAAACACTCAAGGCCCCTCCATATTTCCTGCAATGCCATATTCAACCTTACTGGTAAAGTAAAACTTACATTTCTTTTGTACTCTGTACACAGAGACTGGTATTCTGGACAACAGATTAACTTAGTCCCTAGACAAACTCTGGACAGTTAGTCACCTGTTCTATGGAACGCCAAGGTTGGACACATTAATTTCATGTTGATTATCAAAAATTTGTAATAAAGGTGAAGAAAAAATAGCACAAGATAAGTGTGTCAACTCGAATTTTTTCATTCATTTCATGACAAAAATTACTGTACATAGTTATTAGTTACAGTATTTGTTACAGATTAACCCTATCTGGCCCAGGTGGGGGGGGGGGGGGGGAAATAAAATAGCTCTCCCGACGAAAAAGTTCACGACCATTATACCACGAAAAATTTTTTGACTGCGCCGCTCACTGACTTTTTACTTTCAAGTCTTGCGCATCTTTTGAGACCATGTTTGCGAAAATCGGATATACCGTTACGACGCTGCGTGACTATTGGTACATGCATGTCAGCGCCAAATCTGTTCAAAAACGTGATTTTATGTGCAATTCAATACAAATTGTGTTTTCAGCCAAAATTCATAAATGTATGATGATTTTTACTTTTACTGGTTGAAATTAATTAATTTTATGCTGTTTATTATCGCAAAACTGTCCCCAACAAATTTCATCAAGAAAACAATTTTAAAAAAAATTTTAAAAAAGAAATACATAAGAAATTACTTTCGATCAGCAATTTTTTGTAGATAATTGTCAGAAATGGCAAAAAGAATATTTTCACCAAAAATTAGCACTCTATAAGTTGTTTGAAGTAATAGGCAAAAATATGATTTCATGCATAAATATGCATAATTAATTACTTAAAAAAATAGACAATAATTATTTTTCAAAAATCTAATTACACAGTTTTGGAGATTCCATCCAGCTCTATGTACATGCAAATTCTCATGGCGACTGCGCGATCCGTGGCCGAGATCTGAAGGGGGAGGGGGGCAAAATAGCCCCCCCGGGCTATGCAGTTTCAAAATAGCCTGGGCTATTTAGGGTTACGGCACAAAACATGTTAGAATATGATCTGAATATGAAGTGTTGTTCCATAAAATAGGTAAGTAACATTCCCACCTTAGTCAGTAGGTTAAGTTAGTTCATTTTCTAGAATACCAGCCTTAGGGACTACAAAACATTTCATATTTTTGGATATGCTCCTTTATCTGAAGACTAGTTCTCATTTTCTCTGAGTTACAATTGCCATTTTGATGGTGGCCTCTAAAATAGCCCAAATTTCACGCCTCCATCTGTGCACGCTGGTATTAAATGTCTGTGCAGAAGTCCAAACAAGTCTCTTTTCAGTTCAGGAATATCAACTAGCCTTCTCAACTTCATGTCCCGCCAGTTCCAATCCAAGATCACAAACTTTGTTCCCTCCAGCGTCAGAGTGCCCGACTCGATGAGAGCTGAAACACGATGTGGTGTCCCAACGGCAAAGTCGACTTGGTGCTTGGCGATGAACTTTTCTTGCTCCTCTAGCTGTAATTCAGAAAAATTAAAAATATGTCAATAAATACAATAGACTCTTGGTATACTGTATACGCCATATATTTCGCGTCCATATATTTTCGCGAGTTTGCTTCAAGACGGCGAATTCGCGAGAGTATATTTTTGCGATTGTATTGTATTTGCATTCACTTTGTACAGAAATGTCAGGAAGTGAAAATTTTCACGTAAGTAAGACGCAAAATTCGCGAAAAATAAAACCACCGCGAAATATTCAGCGTATACAGGAACAAACTGCTTGGGACCGAAAAAATATTTTGTTCAAAATTAATTAAATCAGGGTCGCAAAAACAATATGATACAATGGAATTTTGACACTCACGATGAGGAAAAATTACTTTGTTATAACAAGATTTTGTTATATCAGTGCTCTTTATAACGAGAGTGCACTGTAATTATTGCAAGGAAAATAATGGCAAATTTGAGGTTTCATACAGAAGATATTTAATATGATACTGAAAACTTGTTTAATCATGTACACATGGTGTAAAGTATCGAAATCATTTAGTCCAAGGTAAAAACAAAATTGTTTCCTTGGATTGAACTCCTGAGTATAATCAATAATTTGTTATCATTTATAATTGATTTACCAAAAACAACAAAATCTTCACCTGCCACAAGGCTGCGAGGTCAAAAAGATAACTTGTTGTTAATATGAGGACCATTTTTAATCATATTAAATAAAAAGGCCTTCAGCAGTACTGAATTTGAAAATGAATTTTACACCGATGGTGAAGGCGAATGGAGTACGTTGGCAAGGACATGTTTGAGGAGGGATGTTGATCATGTTTTGAGAAGGGCACCTAACTTTCAGGAGGATGGTCAGAGGGGAAGGATGTGACCGAGGAAGACATGGAAGAAGCAAGTGGTGGAGGAGAGTTGGGTTGAAGGAGGAGGATGCACCAAAAAAAGTGAAGTGGAGGGAGGGGGTAAGGGCAATTTCTATGAGTGTGAGGTACAGTAAATCTGGTCACCCCCATAGTCAGGGACTAAACCGGGTTTAAAACCTGGATTACTACTACTACTATTCAATAATGTGTCATTAACACTATGTGTGCTGACGGCGTACCGACTCGACCACGTGTAACCTCACTGGGGTACTGACAGCGCAACGATAGGCCCAGAAGACAAGCACTTTCATACCTCTAATTTCCACATATAAACACCACTAAAATGACTATAAATGACATTTTTGGTAAAATGAAGACACATTGAACCAACTACATGTAAATAAGTTAAAAGGTCTTGTCTCAATGATACATGTAGTCCATTTTTGAGAGAAAATTTTACATTTTTGAAAGCTTAAATGTATAACTACTAGGCCTGGGACAAAAAATTGATTAATTGAATTAATCGATTACCTTTTTGCCGATTGGTATTCGAACGCGACTTTAAAATGAATCGATTAATCGTCGGGTGACGAATAGTCTAAATGCCTTAGCTGAAACTCAAATGCAGTAACTTGATTGTTTACAAAATTAAAGAAAAATAATTTAGATATCAATATTCAAAGTAAAGAAAACATTTTTAGCATGATCACAACCCAAATATATCATTTTTTAAATGGAAAATAACAATCAAGAACAGTGGATTTCCAAATGGCGACACGTAAATTCGGCCATCCGTACCATCCCTGCGGCATCGCTGAGGAAAATATTTTTTTGCCGACGCAAAAAAAGAGTTGAAATGTCGGTTTTGAAAAACAGAAATGTCAAAATACCGTCAATTCCCGGGGGGGCCAGTCAAACATAATGTTGTACACATGCGTGACCAAATTATTTCCAGACACCCCCTAAACAAGTTTTTCTCTGTGTGCAAAATAACCCCCTAAACAAGTTTTCCGTGTGCTTCATTTACACGTTTTAGCCCCTAAACATACCCTAAATACATGTACGTTTGACCAGTCTTTCAAAACAAGCTTTGGGGAAAAAAATACCCTAAATTCGTTTGAACAGTCTTTCAAAAACACCCTTTTTGTTGAAAATCGGTGTTTTTGATACCCTTAATGCGTGCACGCGCGGCCCGCATCTAAAACTGAAAAACACCCCTTTAAACGCGTTTTTTGGGTCACGCATGTGTACAACATTATGTTTGACTGGCCCCCCCAGGCGTCAATTTTTACACATTCTTTCCTTTGCTGACATTACTTTTTCCGAAAATTGCTGTCATGCATCCGAAAACTTGATTCTTCTACGGCTATTGGAAGTTTATCGTACACAGTCGCCATCTTGGTTAACCAAAATATCCGTTTACCCAAATATCCATGTATCCGTTTCCCGCACTATGGCAGTGTGGATACTTGGGTAAACGGATATTTTGCTTACCAAAATGGCAGCGTGCTCGCGCAAAGGTGGGTAGCGATGTTGATGCATGAAAGAATTCTATTTCGAACAACAAATGTTGGATTTTTAATGTGCCACGGGGATTAAACAACCATCTTCGTTTTGGGGCTGTTATGTTTTTCATTCTCAACTTTTCGTGTGCTAACCTGCTAACAGATAGATTCTAACTGTTAGTCATTTTGTCCTTGGTCCCATGTACTTGTTTTCGCGTATGTTACTTGAATTTTTGTATTCTGACTAATCGAATAATTCGATTAATTCGATTACCTTTCCAGTCAACTAATCGATTATCAAAATCAATATTCGACCCAGGCCTAATAACTACAAAAGTATCCAGCTTCTGGTTAAAATGCCTGGATTTTAGCCCAGCAATCAAATTGTTAAACAATTTGAGTCTTAATGTGCCAGAGGATTTAAGTAAATAGGCTAGCATTGTGGAGCTTCAATCTAAAAACTTGTCAAACTTTGATATCTGAGCTGCATATTAGTGCTTAAAGTGATACGCTAACATTGTGTAGCTTCAATTTAAAAAATTGTCAAATTTTCATATCTGAACTACATAGTACTGTTCATATGGACAAATAAACACCCTAGAATAAAAAGGTTTGGAAAGTTACACTGCCAATGGCAAGTTATGCATGAATAAACAATTAAAACTCGGGGCGCGTTTAAATAGCGTAGGTGTACACAAAGTAAGTCTATGGGAGAAAATGGGCAGGTGAATCCGATCAACTTACGATTTTCACTTTTTTAAAGCACTAAATAATCATTTTGAAATACAATTTTTTCAGGGCGTCATTTTTAGACCTTATCAAAGACAATAGTAGCATGGGGAATCATGTAGCTCAGATTTTTTAACTGTGGTAAATGTTAGCCAATACCTTTAAATGGACAAATAAACACGCTAGAATACAACAGTTTGGAAAGTTATGCTGTCACTGGGAAGATATGCATGAATAAACAATTTCCACTCCAGTGAAGGATAAAATAGCCTCGATCTACATACAGTAAGTCTATGGGAGGAAATGGGCAGGTGAATCAGGTCAACTTGAGTGCTTGTAAATTTTTACTTTTTTAAAAGACTAAATCATCATTTTGAAATACAATTTTTTTCCGGGCTTCATTTTTAGACCTTATTAAAGCCATTAAGAGCATGGAGGATAATGTACATGTAGCTCACATTCTTTAAAACTGTGGTAATTGTTCGCCTGGGGCTTTAAGCCTCTATGGACTTTATGTGTATTATTTTGTGGAGATCTGCAACACATCGCCCAAGGCAAAATGTACAAAGCTGTATGGTTAATTACTTGGAAATAATTTCACATTAATTATGCTAATTTATGCATAAAATTAGAATTTACCTCTAAATCACTAAATAAATGTCTAAAAGTGCTATTTTTTGTTCTGCACTCTTTGTAGCATTCCAAGCATATCTATTTGAAATAAAATTCGGAAATTGAAAAAGATTTTTTCTGTATTTTGTGTTTTATTTTTTTCTCATGTATTTCTTGGGTTTTTCCCTTAGTGTTATTTATTGTTCTTTTGATGAACTTTGTCGGGGACTCTTTGGCAATTATAAACAGCATGAAATTAATTAATTTTGATAAGTAAAAGTAAAAGGGTCAATCCACGTCAAATCAACCAATGGGTGTCACCCGACCCCCTTCAATTTCGTTAAAACTTGCACCAAATGTCCCCCCACATGTCTGACGGAAAATTCTGAAATATTTTGCCCCAAGGTCATATGGTTGCTAAGATATGGCCACACCTAGCAACCAATGCACACTCAAACAATTGGCTTTACCAAATTTAGCAATTTTTGATGAGCTGCTGTAGTCAGAGTAGATAAGCTGGAGTATTCATTGTCTGGAAATGGAAAGAACTTCATGCCTTTTACACAGGAAATGTATTATCACTCAGATTTGACCTTCGGCTAGTGCACAGGAGGTCACCAAAAATGGCCTTAAGTGTCAAGATCAAGTTTTTTGGAGCATGTTTGGAGGCTCATAGCTACAACATGAAAATAGCTTAGGACCCAATATCATGTCCACTAAAAGCCCTTCACTTGCTGAAGACACCTACCAAAAATCAGCGTGATTGTGCGAGCCGTTTTCACACTGCGCACCTCCGAATTTTGACTTTTTCCAAAATCAACCAAGTTCAAGGCCATTTTTCACCCCTTGTCCCACCTATTATCTAGTAACAAACTTCTTTACACTCAGTCTGTTGTCAATAGATCATGGGGTAGAAGATCTTTTTTATCTGCCGGACCACGTTTGTGGAACAATTTACCGGAAGACTACCTCCTTTACACAATTTAAATCTAACCTGAAAACTCATCTCATGAAAAATGCATTTTAATCGTGATTATCCTATTTATTTTCTTTTGTAAATGTGTCACGTTCTCCTCTGTATTTATATGTTACTGCGCTATGAGCACCTGCATTGATAGGTGGATTTTAGCGCATTATAAAATGTCATTATTATTATTATTATTATTAGCAACACCAATTTTTGTGTACTGATAGACATTTATCTATATTTTCACGGGTCATGCAAGAAATTTTGCTACCGAAATGTATAACGCCTGATAAACACTGTCAAAAATGGCTGTGAACACCATGAAATTGATAGTCTTCGTTCTAGACTGTTCCTTGTTTTTCTACTTTAGAGCACCACTCTAGAGGCTGAGACTAGATTTCAGTCTAGAAATTAATATTACATGGTAGCAAACTCACATTCACAACCCTCTGGTCAAGGAATAAACTTTGGTCAATTTAGGGGGAGGGGAAATAAAAAGAACAGTCTCTGAACTAAGACTATGAAATTGAGCCAATACTGAAAAAAAGTGTGACGCTTCGATTTCAGTTTCATAGCCTAGTTCACAGACTGTTTTTTTTTATTTACCCTACCCCAATGAGACCAAACCTGTATTCTTAAGGCAGAGTGATCATGCACTGTGAGTTTGCTACCATATAGTTTAAATTTCTAGACTAAAATATAGTCTAAGCTTCCAGACTGGTGCTCTAAGGAGAAAAACAAAGAACAGTCTAGAATGTAGACTATCAATTTCATGGTGTTTACAGCCTTTTTAAACATTGCTAATCAGGCATTATACATTTCGGTAGCAAAATTTCTTGCATGACCCTTGAAAATATAGATAAATGTCTATCAATACACAAAAATTGGTGTTGCTACTAGGTGGGACAAGGGGTGAAAAATGACCTTGAACTTGGTTGATTTTGGAAAAAGTCAAAATTCGGGGGCGCGCTGTGTGAAAACAGCTCGCACAATCATGCTGATTTTTGGCAGGTGTCTTAAGCAAGTAAAGGTTTTTCAGTGGACATGATATTGGGTCCAAAGCTATTTTCATGTTGTAGCTATGAGCCTCCAAACATGCTCCAAAAAACTTGATCTTGGCACTTAAGGCCATTTTTGGTGACCTCCTGTGCACTAGCCGAAGGTCAAATCTGAGTGATAATACATTTTCCATGTAAAAGGCATGAAGTTCTTTCCATTTCCAGACAATGAATACTCTAGCTTGTCTACTCTGGCTACAGCAGCTCATTAAAAATTGCTAAATTTGGTAATTTGGTAAAGCCCAATTGTTTGGAGTGTGCATTGGTTGCTAGGTGTGGCCATATCTTAGCAACCATATGACTTGGGGCAAAATATTTCAGAAATTTCCGTCAGACGTGGGGAACATTTGGTGCGAGTTTTAAGAAAATTGAAGGGGGTCGGGTGACAAATTGTCTGAAAATTGGTTGATTTGACGTGGATGACCCAAAAATAATCATACATTATAAATGTTGCTGAAAACACACATTTTGCATTGACTTTCACACGAATTACTTTTTGAGCAATTTTTTAGGTTAGACATGCATGTATAAAAAAAAACAATGTTGCGCAGTGTCGTAATGGCTACATGTATGGTCTGATTTTTGCGAAAGTGTCTCAAAAGATGCGCAGACTAAAAGTTAAAAGTCAGCAACTGAATGCTGTCACAAAAATTGCTCGCACAAAATGGTCAAGAAATTTTGTTGGCGGGGGGGGGGAGGGTCAATTTGACCCCCCCCCCCATTTCAGTTAGTATAGGGTTAAGAGTTAATCAAAATACCTTAAGATGTTTTAGCAAACAGCTTAGCTGTCACAACACGTCCCCTTGAATGGTGCAGCATCACGGTTGAGGTCGACAGCGTTTTCTCCTGGCGCTGCGACGTCAGGAGGAGTAGGAGACAGGTTTCTGGGGCGCTCTCGCTCTTCTGACATTCCAACAACCCTTTCCAGTCCGCGACGACCTTTGATAAATATCAGATAGCTGACTCACTGCCTGTGTTGCCTATCAAGAAATGTCATCTTGGGAGAGGAAAGAACACAACATTCAGGTTACAATGGCTCATAATTACTTAGATATCACCAGGCTGTTTAACACCCTGTGTGCCCCAATAATGAATACAAGAAGGTGTGTATGTGTGTCCCCCCGCCCCCGACCCCCATGCATCGGGAGGTGGGCGACACAATATTAAATGTCCCCCCCCCCCCCCCCCCCCCCCCGTCAATGAGTCGGCTTGTAAATTTTCATTCGTTTAACCGTATCTAGGGCCGAAGCTATTTTGGGGGATTGCATATGGCCTGCTCAAATCTCGGCCGCGACCGGGGATCGTGACGAAAATTGCGACGCACAGTTGTCCATGACCTATCTACAAAATTATTCTTATTTTTTCATGAAATTGTTTTAGTTAAATTATTGCTAATGTATGCATAATTAAATATGTTAAATCATACGTTTTTGCGCTCTAACTCACTAAATCAAATCTCAAATGTGCTATTTTTGGTATGTTTCGTAGACACCCTTTGTGGTGTTCTTAGCAGATGACTTTAAAAAAATGTGATATTTTAGATGAATTTCTTATGCTACCGGTATTTTATTTTTTTGAGCAATTTGTTATAGTATTCTTGTTTTTTCGGACCTTATTTGTTTTTCATTGGTTTTTTCAATGTAAATTTCTGTAGCTGACAAGCTTATGTGATCAATAAACAGCCATAAAATAAGGATTGAATCAGTAAAGCAAACAAAAAATATTAATACATTTATGCATATTGGCTGAAAACACCAATTTGTATTGAAATTGTGTACAAAAAATCAGGTTTTTGAGCAATTTTTGGCGTGACAATTCCTGTACAAAATTATGGCGTATTCTTCGGAAACGGCATACCGGGTGTTCGCACTTTTCGTCTTAAAAGATGCGGAGAGACTCGGAGGAAAAAAGTCATGAAACATCGTGGCGAGAGCTTTTCGCGTTGTGAACGTATTCCATGAAAACGTCGAAGCCA
>JZLH01S0058889.1:7524-15802 GCA_001188425.1 Eucidaris tribuloides | reverse complement strand
AACACTGGCTTCCAGTTACGTATGCACGTATACCAGCAAGGCGACGGTCGCCCGGCTACGGGCTATGTTCACCATGCCTCTTCCGGGCTACGCTCAAAAAATGCGTCAGGTTTTGGTGCCGTTTCTATAATAGATAGATGGTGCCGTTTCTATAATAGATTCTTAATAGTCAAATCGATAGACAAATACCAAAACAAAAAAGTAAAGGACAAAACTACAAAAAAGTTCCTAGACTCCCTTCGGTTTCCAAATCACTCCTACGTTCGATAAACAGAAAAAATAACTTATACTATAAATTTAAAACGAGTCGAACAGAGCAATCTAGGATTAAATATACCTCATACAAAAATGTATTGACTAAATTACTGTGCATTGAAAAAAAAGAATTACTACTCAAAACAGTTTGCCTTATATAAAAACGACACTCGCAATACTTGGAAGATAATAAAAGAAGCCATGAACTTGTCAAATAATGATAGTGTAGCGGCCACGACCTCATTTTGGTCGGGAACCCCTTCCCACCGTAGAACAAAACACAACCAGTTTTATTCGAAGGATAATTATATGGGATTTACGAAAATGATGGTTGTCGTAAAAAAAAATTGGTGGCAGGGGTATTTTTTGACCCCAAAAACCGCATTTTTGGGACAAAAATCATGATTTTTCTATTTTTATGCCCAAACTGTATAATTTGATGTGAGAGTGCAATTTTTTTGATGGATCTGTATTTCTTACATTGTCTGAAAACTCTGGATGGTATTTGTTATAGTAAACAATGTAACTAAAGGGGTGATTTTTGTGGGAAAAGTTCATTTTTTGGCTAAAAATGAAGACAAATTGTGATTTTTCGTTAAAAAGGGGGACCACAACCCCCCTGATGTTTTGGCTTTTGTATAAATTATTATTTAAAAAACTGTGGATACCGTTTCTAAACGTGTTGGTAGTAGTTTAAACACAAAAACGTAATCCGGGGTATTTTTCCCACAATAAAATGCAATTTTGGTCAAAAATTGAGAAAATTCATAAAAATTACATTTTTGCCCAATATCTGAAAATATTTAGTATATTCTGGTTACTTTTTTGGTTTATTAAAATCATAAGAGATAATATTTAACGAAAATGATGATTGTTGTCAATAATTCCGTGACAGGGTTGTTTTGGGGCCAAAAAAACGCATTTTGGGATCAAAAATCATGATTTTTCTATTTTCGTACCAAAACCGTACAATTTGATGTGAATGTGCCCTTTTTGTTATGAATCTACATTTCTTACATTGTCTGAAGAGTCCGGATGGTAGTTATTGTTGCAAACAATGCAAATTAAAGGGTATTTAGGGTCCGCGGGAATTCCTTATTTGGAAAAAAAAATAAGACAAATGTGAATTTTCTTCAAAAAGAGGGTCCAGTTCCCCGAGATTTGTTTACCGTAGCGGTATATTTTGTATGGATCGATATTTAATGACTAGTGGGCACAGTTTCTAAACCTATTGGCAATCATTTTTAAAATTAAAAAGTAATCTTGTGTTCTTTCACCTCAAAACTAGGCAATTTTTTGGTCAAAAAATTGAGAACATCGATAACAAAACATCCTTTTGCCCATCATCGTGAGATATTTAGCATATTCTTGTTACTTTTCAATTTATTGATATCAAAAGTGTTACAAAATTAATACTTGAGATCAACATAACCAGCAAAACGGAAACGTGGGCCTGAAAATCGAATTATGAGCCTAAATTAAAGGCAGTGGATCTCATTTGCAAACTTCCCCGCAGACAAGGAAAAGATAACCCATGCCCTTAGGCTATTGATGAAGGGCATGTGTGTGAAATCTGATAGTCAGTAATTACCTATTCAAAAATGCGAAAGAAAAACAATAACCGTTTAGTGTACGTTCTATTGATTTTTTCCTCGCGAGAAAAAAATCAAATCAGAGTCTAAATGTCATTATAATTCCACTGAAGCTGAGTTTCCAGCTCCTATATTAAAGGATCACAGATGTTATTTCCTTCTTAAATTAAAGAGTAATCCGGGGTTCTCTTACCTCAAAACTAGGCAATTTTGGTCGAAAACTGAGAAAATCGATAATAAAACATCCTTTTGCCCATCATCGTAAGATATTTAGCATATTCTTGTTACCTTTTAGTTTATTGATATTATAAGTGTTACAAAATTAATACTTGAGATCAACATAACCAGCATAACGGACACTTTGGCCAGAATTTTTTTTTTTTTGCCATAAATCAAAGAAAATAATAGAAATATGCAATTATGTTTAGCAAAATAGTATAGTTTTAGTGCATAGTGATATAACTTTTTCTGTATAGCAGCAGTATTTGTGTTCGGTCGTTATAAGTCAATCTTGAAAAGTTAAGCATGTTATCTAAAAAGTGCTCCGGCAATAAGCAAGCCATTATAGGAAGTGTTTCCCGCAATACACTACAACATGGAAGGTGCCGGAGTAAAATCTTCCGGGGCGAAATCGCTCAGTGGGGGAGAGGGGGTGGGGGACATGTCGGGGAAAACAAATTTGATATTACCCTATCAACTCTTATCTCTTCACAGCTAGAAAAAAAAATCATCTTACCGGGGGGGGGGGGATTTCCAAAATCACAAGAAAAACATAAATTTCACGACTATGAAAATAGGGGAGGCGGGATGGCTTGCCCCTTCTGCCCATCTTGGTGCCGCCTCTGCTTTGCCAACCAGTGTTTAAAAAGAAAGAAAGAAAGTGCCTGCAACCTTTAGTATTTGTAGGTTTAATAGCTGGAGTTTTAGACAGAGATCGTTTATTGTGAAAGGGCACAAAACAAAACAAAATAAAACACTACTACTACTACTACTACTACTACTACTACTACTACTACTACTACTACTACTACTACTACTACTACTACTACTACTATACTACTACTACTACTACTACTACTACTACTACTACTACTACTACTACTACTACTACTACTACTACTACTACTACTACCATAGGTTTTCCCGGCCATTTTCGTCATCTTTTTGTGAGATTTCGTCAACTTTGAATTCAGTTTCGTCTCGCGGAGAGCGGGGCGTGTAAATGCTATTTTCAGTTTAGTCATTTGCCTTTTAGTTTAGTCATTTGGCAGCAGGTTTCACATATTTTCAATTCAGAAAGGTCAATTGTCATTTTGATACGTCCCGCTTAGCGAACGATCGACAAATGTTAAAAATGAATTCGTCTTTGTTCAAGAACATTCAAACAATTTTCATCCCAATTCGTCCCATACGTATGCTCCGGTTTAGTGTTTAGCAGTACCACTACTAATAACAACAATAAAAGTCCATTCTAATATACCGCATAATACCTTCGAAATTAGTCTCTATGGATCTGGATATTATTACTGGGATATAGTTTTAACCTGCATAAAGATGTGCACCATTTCCACTGCTTTGGGCGTGTACTTGAGCTGCCAGAGAGACACGTCAAGCCAAAAGGCAAACATATATTAAGTTATTTTATTCTCACTTTACCAGGTACTCATTTACACTCCTGCACACGCCCGTATCCGTTCAGCCCCGTTTGCATGGTTTGCATGCAAATAAAGTTACTTAACGGGACTGTACCATCGTTAAACTACGATTATTGGCACACGTTTTATTTATTTTTTATTATCATTAAAAGAAAATCAAATAAACGCAGTGGCTTACAGATGCTGAAATATACAATACTATATACTCATAAAATGAAAACAAAATGTCAGAATTGACATTATTTTTTTTGGCAGAGCTAGGGACAAAACTAAGGATGCTGTAATCTCTGAATCCCTTTCATAATTTATGTTGATATATTAGTGAATGAATGTTCAGGAATGAAGTTAATTTTTCATTCTTTTGGCATCATGGATTGATTAGAAGCAACTAAAATTAGTTAAGTTTGATTATCTTATTTGCACGATATTATACATGTAAGATCCATTATCAATCATTACAAATACAAAATAGTTATTTATACACACATAGCGCTTGAATATGGGACCATTTATCCCTCAGCAAGGCAGCAGCTATACAGCGCCAACCACGTATTTCATAGGACCTTTCAGAAATGTCTGCCCAAAATACGTTTGTTTCTGATCAGTTAGAGAAAGATGACTTTTTAGAATGCACTAAAGACTGATTCAAAGCCGTAAAAAAAAAAATAAGTAAACATGATTCGAATTATATATTAGCCTCAGGCTAATTTCTTGGATGGGATATAAGCACGCGAACCCTGTTAAGCATTTTAATTTATTATATAGAGTAGATAAAGAAAACGCAGTAAATTTTTTAACATTCCATATGAACTACACAATTTTGTAAATAAAGAGTGATTCTCGTATTAGCGTCTGATCAGCAGACATACACATGTACTTATTCCAAGAAGTATGAAATGGAGAACGGGTAAGCATAATGAGAGTGATAGTTATATCGCCCCATTCGAAGAGCGATTTTCGAAGGTCCCATGAAATATGTGTTTGGCATAAGTTTGTGCTAAATGATGCATATATTATATTATACAATACAAAGAAGATAGTCATATTTACCTATTTTAATGTCTTCAGATCAAAACAGTTATTTCAAAAGAGTTGAAATGTTAACTTAGTTTTTGAGCATGAACTTGTCTCAGCACGCAAAAGGCATATTATAGAGCTGGTTGTTATCATACCATCTTCATTTCCGTCCCAAGTTCTACAGGGGACAATCAATACAGCAAATCCCTGTCAATTCTGACACTTCACTTTCATTTTATGACTTCATAATATTTTAGAATCAAATGCCCACAGGCCGCTGCTTTTATTCTATAATAATATATTTTCTTTTATAAGAAGTGAAAAAACAAACTTATAAACGCAGTTTGAAACTGATTCAATTCAGAAGTAATTTACTTACTTTGTAAGTTTGTAGTCGATGCAAAAACTTTATAAGATGTGCGAAAATGTTGATTTTTAATATTTCATATCGACTGATCTCTGGACGTCGCTCTAAAAATCCAGTTATTAAACCTATACAAACAAAATACCGAGTATATTGTACGCAAGCAAGCTTTTTTTCTTCAGACACTGGTTTGCAAAGCTTTGTACATTGTGGGAAACCTTTCCTAAAATGGCTTACTTATAAGGGATGGAGCACTAATATGTCGAACTCTTAAAAATTTGATTGATGTGAGCTTTCAACAACCGAACACAAACTTGTCGCTACACAGAAACAATTAATTACACACTAAAATGTAATATTTTACCGAACATATATTGCTTCGAGTCAGGGGAGCTCTTTTGCATGCCTATAAACCAACATTGTGTAAATACAAAAGCATTTAGACGAAAATAACATCTGTGATCCTTTAATATAGGAGCTGGAAACTCAGCTTCAGTGGAATTATAGTGACATTTAGACTCTGATTTGAATTTTTCTCGCGAGGAAAAAAATCAATAGAACGTACACTAAACGGTTATTGTTTTTCTTTCGCATTTTTGAATAGGTAATTACTGACTTTCAGATTTCACACACACATGCCTTTCATCAATAGCCTAAGGGCATGGGTTATCTTTTCCTTGTCTGCGGGGATGTTTGCAAATGGGATCCACTGCCTTTAATTTAGGCTCATAATTCGATTTTCAGGCCCACGTTTCCGTTTTGCTGGTTATGTTGATCTCAAGTATTAGTTTTGTAACACTTTTGATATCAATAAATTGAAAAGTAACAAGAATATGCTAAATATCTCACGATGATGGGAAAAGGATGTTTTATTATCGATGTTCTCATTTTTTTGCCCAAAATTGCCTAGTTTTGAGGTAAAAGAACCCCAGATTACTTTTTAATTTTAAAATGATTGCCAATAGGTTTAGAAACTGTGCCCACTAGTCATCAAATATCGATCTATACAAAATATACCGCTACGGTAAACAAATCTCGGGGAACTGGACCCTCTTTTTGAAGAAAATTCACATTTGTCTTATTTTTTTGCCAAATAAGGAATTCCCGCGGACCCTAAATACCCCTTTATTTGCATTGTTTACAACAATATACCATCCGGACTCTTCAGACAATGTAAGAAATGTAGATTCATAACAAAAAAGGCACATTCACATCAAATTGTACGGTTTGGGTATGAAAAATAGAAAAATCATAATTTTTGTTCCAAAAAAGCGTTTTTTGGCCCCAAAACACCCCTGCCACGAAAATTGTTGACAGCAATCATCATTGTCGTTAACTTTTATCTCTTATGACATAAAAAAACCCCAAAAAGTAACAAGAATATACTAAATATTTTCAGATATTGGGCAAAAATGTAGTTTTTATGAATCATTAGTGTTCAATTTTTTACCAAAATTGCATTTTATTGTGGGAAAAATACCCCGAATTACGTTTTTGTGTTTAAACTACTACCAACACGTTTAGAAACGGTGTCCACAGTTTTTTAATACTAATTTATGCAAAAGTCAAAACATCAGAGGGTTGTGGTCCCCCTTTTTAAGGAAAAATCACAATTTTCTTCATTTTTAGCCAAAAAATGAACTTTTCCCGCCAAAAATACCCCTTTAGTTACATTGTTTACAATAACAAATACCATCCGGAGTTTTCAGACAATGTAAGAAATACAGATTCATCAAAAAAATTGCACTCTCACATCAAATTATACACTTTTGGCATAAAAATAGAAAAATCATGATTTTTGTCCCAAAAATGCGTTTTTTGGTCAAAAACACCCCTGCCACCAAATTTTTTGACCACAACCATCATTTTCGTAAATCCCAAATAATTATCCTTCGAATAAAACTGGTTGTGTTTTGTTCTACGGTGGGGAGGGGTTACTCGAAAACTAGAGCACTTTTTAAGGGTTGGCCGCTACACTATAAGCCTTGTATTACTAAAATCAGATTCAATGACATCATCGCAGAAGATCCCATATCCATTGCTAACACTTTCAATAATTACTTTTCCACAATAGGAGTTAATCTAACCCAAAATATTACTCCTCTGATAAACCGTTTTATGAATTTTTAGGTGCGCGTAACCCCCATACTTTCTTTTTAGAACCCACTCATATAATTGAAATAACTACTATTGTCTCAAGCTTAAAAAAACAAAAAAAGGGCAGGAGATGATGAAATTAATAATTTTCTTTTAAAAAATATCATAACGTCTATTGTTGAACCCCTTGTTTATATTTTTAATCTTTCTTTAGTCACGAGTACTGTCCCTGAAGTTATGAAGGTTGCCAAGGTAATTCCGCTTTTTAAAAAGGGTGATAAAGAAGAAGTTAATAATTACAGACCCATATCCTTGTTATCTTCATTATCCAAAGTCTTAGAAAAAATAATTTACTCAAAAACTATACATTTTCTTAAAACTCATAATATACTATCAAATCACCAATTTGGATTCCGGGAAAAACATAGTACTACACACGCATTATTAACATTTTTTGAAAAAGTTACGCACTCACTAGATAGCTCTTCGCATACCGTATGCATCTTCCTGGACTACTCCAAGGCCTTCGACACCATCAACCACGATATTTTACTTTCTCACTATGGTGTACGTGGTAAGGCCTTGGAGTGGTTCAGGCGCTATCTTTCAGAAAGAAATCAATATGTTTTTTAAATAATTGTAAATCACATCTCCTTAACATTAATTGTGGGGTGCCTCAGGGCAGCTTGTTAAGACCGCTTTTATTTGTAATTTACATCAATGATTTTTATAGATCCTCTGATATTTTATCATTCATCCTGTTTGCCGATGATTCCAACTTGTTTTACTCTCATCCCGACCACCATATACTTGCTAATACAATTAATACAGAATTGCGTAATGTCACTCATTGGATCAGGGCTAACAAACTTTCGTTAAATATTCTGAAAACAAAGTACATGCTATTTAGTAATTCAATTGACGCGTTGCCCTCTAATATTATTTTTGATGATACCCCTCTAGAAAAAGTAAATAATATCAAATTTCTTGGCATAACTGTAGATAATAAACTTTCGTGGAAACTTCATATAGACATTTTAGGTAAATTCATTTCTCGAAATTGCGGTGTAATAAACAAGCTTAAATCTCATATCCCTACCAATGTTTTATTTACGCTCTATTCTACACTAATACTACCTTACATGTCATATGGCATTTTTATATGGGTAACTCTCACCAAACCCACATGGATAGACTTTTATTACTTTAATAAAATGTATCCGTATTTTATGCAACTGTGGTATGTACTCTCAATGCGATCCACTATTTCTTGAAAATAAAATACTTAAAATCGGAGA
>JZLH01S0058888.1:18031-33141 GCA_001188425.1 Eucidaris tribuloides | reverse complement strand
TCGTGATTTTGATATGTATGAAGTGACAAGTATAAAGCTATGAAATACAGGTAAAAGTGCTGTATATAGCGAAATTATATGTATGCACTGTAATGTACATGTCCCATTGAAACTGATAAAAATAGATTTTATGCAAATAATTTAACCCGTTGGCTACGGGAACCGGATGTGCCCTGTGTTAACTCTATGGGATTTTCAGAATCTCGGAGGCAACGGGTTAAGTGACAACTTTTAAAGTTCAATATTTTCTTGGGGGGGGGGGGGGGGGAGTGATATCCTTGTGGCATATGATAGCAAGCTACATGTACATGTACATGTATATGTGTATAGGCAAGCCTCCTCCACAATCTTTCTCTCCTTGCCTCTTTTAATCTTCATTCCTTCTTCTCTACTCTGCACCTCCCCGTCTTCTACTTTTTCTTCTCTCATTCTGCCTTCTGGTTCCTCCTCAACCTCCCTTTCCTTCTTCTGTACTCCTTCTCCTCCTCTCTTCCTTCTCCCACTTACATGTATATCCTCCTTCATTTACTTCTCTCCTCCTCCTCTTCCTCCTCTTTCTCCTCCTCCTCCTTTTCAAGCTCCTCTTCCTCATCCTACTCCTCCTCTTCCTCCTCTTTCTCTCCTCCCCCTTTTTCTATTCTCCTCTTCCTCCCCTCCTCGACTCCTCCTCTTCCTCCTCTTTCTCTCCTCCCCCTTTTTCTATTCTCCTCTTCCTCCCCTCCTCGTTCTCCCACTCTTCATCCTCTTCCTCCGCTTCTTCCTCCAGAATCCTCCTCCTCCTATTCCTCATTATCCTCCTCTTCCTCCTCCTTCTCTTCTTCTTCCTGTTCCTCCTCCTGTTCCTCCACATCTTCCTCTTCTTCCTGCTGCTCCTCCTCCTCATCATCCTCATCCTCCTCTTCCGTTAGGCAGGCAGATCCTGTTTGCTTACCCAGCACTGCTTTAACATCATCATCCCATTCCAAATAAACAGCAATGTCAGAGTGCTCCAAGCTTTGACATACATTTGAGAAATCAAATGCGGAGATCGTGATTTACCGATGTTTGTTTGGGTATCTTTCACTGCCGATATGTGCCCTGGATGAAGTTCTGAGCAAATTTTCAACTCATATTTGCATTCCATATATTTTTTTCCTTACTGAAGTTGCAATTTCCCTAAATACCATTTACCATCACTAAGTGGTGATCAAGGGTTTGCAATTTTACAAATTTCTGACAAAATGTGGGATTTTTGTGTTAAAGTCAGTCAGCATAAAATTATACATGTACATTGGCCAAGGAATCCAGTTTATTTATGAAACTGGTAAGTAATCATGCATTTTAAAGGAAGAAGGAGCCAGCAACTAACAGGCAAAAGTTAAGAAAAATTTGAATTCTTGCCAACCAATCAGATCGCACGTGCACAGGTCTGGAGCTGACCACATGTGACCGATGCATGCCACCCGACATGAGTTAGTTGCGCCGTGGTAATGTATGCACTGTTTGAATCGATAACTCCTGCCCCTATGGCTGTTTCTGCAAGTTTTGTCCCGGGACAAAACTTGCAAAGATGTAAAATAAACACAAATTAACTAATTTACAGGGCGTTGCTGAGGGTATCACACAGTATCCCTTATTTAAGCTGTCTTTATCACCATGTACCATAATTCTCATAATACTCACAATGTAATTTATTTTCTTAACTTATGCCTGTTAGTTGCTGGCTCCTTCTCCCTTTAATGATTTGAGCATTTTTCTAAAGATTCAATTTTTTTCTTTTTCATGAAAATCATATATTGCTCTTTCCACAATACCAGAAAAGAAAAAAATATATACTGAAACATGTTTATGTTATGAAATATTTTGGCTCTCCATTTGATGAAGTTTTATGACAGTTTACAGACAAAGAGCACAATCTTGAAACAAACTTTTAATGATTCCAGATGTTGGAAGAGGCCCCTTTTGCCAACGACTATGAGTACAATTAATAGCAAAAATACTGCCTAATAAAAAAATGACCCTTGTAACTTATACCAGTCTATCCAAATAGCTCAGCTCAGGAAATGCAATATCATTCTCTCAATCATTTATCCCCTCTGCATGTGACAGAAATTAATTGCCTGTTCAACCATTTCGACAATCATTTACGAAGATTAATTAAACCGATGTAGAACGGCCGTATCGCATTTTACGCCTGCCCGTACATGCATCGTCTCTGGACAGTTATTACGTTTCGAGGTTATGGCATTGGGTCACCTCGTCGCCCAATAAACCCCGGTTATTTAAGACAACCGCGGCACAGACGTAACTTTTGTGATTAAACACGGTGGCCAAGAGTGTGAAATTAAAACCGAGTGTTTAGCTTGCTGTCAGGACGCGAGAGCGTTGGAATAAACAAGCCTCCTTTTTCATCTTACTTACACGTGACTAAATTTTACTTTGGCGATACATGTACCTTCCTACCCATAACTCACCCCAGTATCTTTCTACACCATCTTATTTCACAAACAACGCTCTCTCCGACACCTCGACTCGCCACCGCTGTAGTAAAACATTTTTGTGGCTATTTGAATGAAAATTTGATTTCACCGCTATTGACAGATCACAAGAAAAGAACATATTGGAATGTGAAAGCTACCCACCTAACTGTGAAATCTGTCATTAACTTAAATTTGAATCTCTGTATCATGGAAAGAATTTGTCTGTACTTATTCTTCACATAAATTTCATAATTTTTTTTTGTGTGTGTAAGGTTTTATTTCAGTTTTTGTTGTTTTCGTTTTTGATAGGATGCAGTCCTCCTGGTTTGGAACAACAAGTTTACAGTGATCATCTATCTTAAAGCCACTGGCTAACATTTACCACAGTTAAAAAAATGTTAGTTACATAAATCTCCAAGTTCCAAGTGTCTTTGATAAGGTTTACAAATAAAGCCCTGAAAAAATAACATTTCAAAATGATTATTTAGTGCTTTAAAAAAGTGAAAATCGTATTGTTGACCGGATTCACCTGCCCATTACCTCCCATAGATTTACTGTGTATGGATCTGCGCTATTTTTTACTAGCCCCGAGTACAAATTGTTTATTCATTTATATCTTGCCATTGGCAGCATAAATTTCCAAACTTTTGTATTCTAGTGTGTCTACTTTTCCATTCAAATACTACTCTGTAGCTCAGATAGCAAAGTTTGACAATTTTTTAATTTGAAGCTCCACAATGTTAGCCTATTACTTTAATCTAGAACCATCTTGCAGTTGCACACCAAAGATGAATCTGTTGGTGAATATGTCTCAATCTAGTTCCTACTGAGACTCTTCAATGTTAGGAGGTAGCACTATCAAACATCTGAACCTTTAACCTTCCAATCTATATGCCACAGTCATTACCACTACACCACAGGGACAGGCTATGCACTTCCTTTAATCTTTTGAGTGAACCTGTGCCAACCTGACAAGGATTGGGGCTGGCTCTGGCAAACTTCTAATCGAGGGGAATTGAACCCATAACCTCCTGATCCACACTCCACTGTTATTAACACTACACCACATGGACTAGCTAGATGCTTTTCATTTAATCTGTCCGGTAAGTCCTTGACAATTTCATCAGGGATTGAGTGCCAGCTCTGGTCAAAGTCCACTTCTGTGGATTTGAACCCATAACCTTCCCATCTATATTCCAGAGTCATTACCACTACACCCTCCCCTTCAGCTCACCTCTTTTAGTAGCAGGTTCCCATCATCCACCAGTTTGATGCGGACATCGTCGGGAACCACCACTACATCGTTCTTCAGCCATGTCACCTCCGGGGTGGGGAATCCCCTGGGTGGGTTACACTCCAAGACTCCTGAATCGCCAGAGATCTGGGCCACATCCTGAGGCTCCCGTCTGAAGTCCTCTCGGAGATCTAGAAGGTGAAAAGAAATTTAGGAGAAAGTGCAAATTGGAATTAGCAATTTCAACTACAAATTCAAACCTTTAAAATACCTGCACTACATTTTTTTTAACTTGAACACTTTTCAACACACAAGCCTGATTTTTTACTTACAAATATACTTAGATTGTGATTATCCTTGGGCAAAGTCTAAATTCGCCACTGCACAAAATGCAATGAATATGTGAAATGTACATGTAATTCTATTGATATGTCTATCTATCTGCCTTTTTACAATCGACAGTATACCTGTCTGATTTTTTTTATAATATCCATCTATCTATCTATCTATCTATCTATCTATCTATCTATCTATCTATCTATCTATCTATCTATCTATCTATCTATCTATCTACCATCTACATATCTATCCATCCATCTACATGTGTATATCTTTTTACCTACCTATTTTTAAAAAAAAAATCTATTTGCTACATTCTCTTTCTCTCTCATCATGCTTTGTGCATTATTAATTGTTAAAATTCAATGCTCCATCTCACATCATTTTCATTATGCCAGGCATACTATATTCGCCAAATAGTTTCACTCAGCAATTTCAGTCTTCCGTTTCTCCACCGCAAGGTTGGAGATTTGCAATGATATAATTTAAGATGAAGCGTCCTCCCCTCAGGTATGCCTAACAAAATCTCCTCATCCTGTCGACTTGTCAACATTTATCACACTTCTTCCGTGATTGCCGGAGGAGAGAGTCTTCCACAGGGTCAAAAGCATCAAAGAGAAATAGTTCTACTAGTCAGCTTTCATTTGGATGAACGGGAGCAGGCAACTGACTACAAATGCAATGATTATTGGTCTTCCTAAATATGCTGGGCAAAGCCTGCACTTCTGGAACAGGTGATTAGAATTTAGGTAACAAACATCAGTACGTACACACAACACAGACACAGACACAGCCATACAGACACAGCCACACAGACACAGACACACAGACATAGACATACAGACACACATACACAAAAATACTCAAATACACACAAACATCAGTTCAGTACAGCTAAATGAGTGGCAAACACAATTATGAAATACAGACAGACAGACAGACAGATAGACAGACAGACATAACAAATAACTGACACTCACATGGAGCTTTGTGCTCCAGCGACAGGCAAAGAGAAGACAAGACGTGTGACACACACTAATGCAGAAACATACAGTCATAGACACATACATGTACAGATAGGCAAACAGATACAGACACAGAGCACACAGACAGACAAACGCAGACACATTGACAAGGTCATACCAACATACATAGTATATGGCAGTCAAACAAACTAGAACTGTGAATCAATATTAGGCAGTTGAATGCAACATTTTGCCATATTTCTCCCACTTGGAAAGGAAGATATGAAATACAAACACAATATACTTTCACCACAGGAAGTACTTTACAAACACTTGAGTGGAGATACAAACATCGCAGTAAGTTAGGTTTTTGAATCTTCTTAAATATTATTGACAGCATACTGCAATGACAAAGACTTTTAATTTTTGTGGAGGGTTTGCAAAGGGTTTCTACAGCATGTAATGACAATTAGGTAATAAGCCAAACATTTTCTGTGGTGAACTTTTCCTCCTTTCCATAAGACAGTGCTTGCATGAGTGTTTATTTCAAGTAGGCCTGTAGATTTATTAAATGGTAAAAAAAAATATATATATATATGTATGTTTTTGTTTTGTTGTTGTTTTTGCTATCATGCTTTTTCAGATAGACTTATGTGATCTATCAATGCTCTGATCACTCTGAAACACTTTTGAAGAAATACCCCAAATGTAGTTTTTTTTTTTGGGGGGGGGGGTGGTGAGGGATCCTGAGTTTTCCTATAGGTAATGTACACTTACTGACGGTCTAAAAAAACAAAATATGTCAGTATTATAAACAATTTTTGCTTGGTTTGAGGTTGTTTTCTGATGTTGGGGGACAACACTACATTTTTGTAATGATGGCTGAAAATTTGAAGAATCAACCACAACTATCTATAAGCTTAAACTTGTTGCACGA
Organism: Eucidaris tribuloides; assembly: GCA_001188425.1. Taxonomy (NCBI): domain Eukaryota; kingdom Metazoa; phylum Echinodermata; class Echinoidea; order Cidaroida; family Cidaridae; genus Eucidaris; species Eucidaris tribuloides. The sequence goes on along the minus strand of JZLH01S0058888.1, from coordinate 27,207 downwards.
GGAAAGTTTTGTTTGCCAACCCAGATGATTCATTATACCACAAGGTATTTTCCAGCTTGTTGAAATATAATATGGGACAGAATAGGAGCTATATATCGTGATCAACTGTAATCTAGAAAAGGTTTAACAAAGACAATCAGAAATGTTAAGATGTATTGCCCATCAAAACTGATGTTACACAAAGAAGAGAGAGAGGGCGAGAGACAACATGAGGACTTTCTCTACAAGGATTTCACACTGTATGATTCATCCAAGCTGGTCTCTCCTGGATCAAAAACTTACTCCTCTAAATTCGTTGACGGTTTAAAGTTTCTCGCTAGCGATGTTCGTGCTACGTAACAGTTTCTTAAATCAGTGGGAACACTCATTTTCATTTAGTTGTCTAGGTGGGAAAAAAAGCCTTGTCATGACCGCTCACGCCACCCTTCGCTGAGTGATGCCACCCTGCCGAGTCTTTGGCGTATTATCGGACTAATGTCGATAGTTACGTGTTTACGTTGATATTAAAATATCCAGCGGGCGATGTTTGTCTAATTTTTTTCTTCTCGCAGGTTTAACAGAAACAGAAATAATTTGTGAAGTTGTTGTCGAGGATGTGACAGAGTGACTCATTCTCGTGTTTTCATTTCATCTCGACACGGTTCGTGAAGCGGCGCGGAGCGTTATAAACCTGCGTGCTAAGTAGAAGCCCCGTGATTTATGGCGATATAAATGTGTACGACTCGCGAGCGTGCCTAATAACGTGTGCTGAACCATTACGACGCTCAATATTTAGAGGCGATAATTGTCAACTGTGTAATTTTGTGATGGAAGACCGACCACATGAATTTTGTGGTTTTAATAAAACTTTCTCTTTATGAACTAATCAGAAAGCGTCTTAACGATGATCATTGTCTATGGGTGGTCTCAAATCGCTTACACCTGTGATTAGAATTTAAATGTACATTTAAATGTTGTGACTGCATACTGCAGTATATTTGTATTATCAGACAACCAAATGTCATGGACAAAATACTGGAGTGATCATTCATCATCATTGCAGTATAAGGAAATGTAGATAAATACAACATGGTCTCAAGAGAAGAGAATAGTGGAATCTTCAACATTTATTCCCATATAATTGTATACAAACAAACCATTTGCTTCTGAAAGGGGTGACATGAATAATTTCATTAGAAGTACATCATACCCCCATTCTAAAAACAGTTATTACCTTAGAATGACTAACATGACTAGAACATTGGATTATACAACTTGTCTTGGAGTACTGCACTGCCATGTAGTGTCTTGTGTCAAAATTCAATTCACTTTTATAATTACTCAGAAAAAAAAGTGATTATACACATACAGTGCAGTACATCCTTACTTGTTCTAAGTGTTGCATAGAATGTGTGTTACATAAAATATGACAATTATTGCAATCTAGGACCGTTTTCTTCAAAAAATCTTACATTTGAAATACAAGATTCTCCTGCAACATTGCTGAAGAAAAGGTAATAAAGAACAAGGTATTTGCACATATTGAGGAAAAATTTATTTGAAAACTAGTTACATGACTGAAAATAACATCCCTCGACAGTTTAACTCTGGAGTCAAGAGGTTAACCCACATCCTTCCAAAATCATAAAAAAAGATGGAAAAAAGGGACATGTAAGTGAAAGAAAATATTGATCAAATGAGGGGCTGTCTCAGAAGTATTAGGCCGTGCTGTGAATAAATCCATCATGAGTGAACCAATTTTCTGTGACTTTCAACAACTCCAAATCACGTCGATTGCTTCATCATCCCCAAGTAAATAGGTCAAAGTGAGGCATAGCAACACATCCCGTGTAATCTAAACACACCTCTTCGGCAAGCTCTTACAGAAATTGCTACACTGATATGTGTCTCCTTGCGGCTCTTTTCACAACCCAACAGGTGTGTTATAAAAGCAAGATGTAGCAATACCTTAATTTTCTCTTTCTTTCTGCAGTTTCATAGGGGCATGGGGTATATCTGTGTTTACTTTGTTTTGACTTGGTATGACTCAGACAGTGAAAAGGGGAGCAATTCACATTACTTATGGCTAGTACACAAAGTTTGAACATCCACATTGCTTTCATGCCATGTGTCAATCTCTAAATAGTTTGCAGCCAGCAGAGTCAAGGGGGAAGGTTGGAAGTTACATCTCATGGAAATTCCACCAAGAAATTGACAAATGTATGTGAGGGCTGAACATTTGAATGATTTGATCACACTTTGTAAAGGCTCTTAACTGATAGATTCACCAAAAGATGGAATTGGTGTCAGCAGTGGGATAAATTTTTAAATGGTGTCGGGAGTGGGATTGCTGAAACTGGTGTCAGGAGTGGGATAACTGAAACTGGTATCAGGATTTGAATAGATTTTAAATGGTGTCATGAGTGGGATAGCTGAAACTGGTATCAGGGGTGGGGTAGATTTTTAAACGGTGTCAGGAGTGGAATAGATGAAACTGGTGTCAGGAGTGGAACAGATCTTAAAATGGTGTCATGAGTGGGATAGCTGAAACTGGTATCAGGGGTGGGGTAGATTTTTAAATGGTGTTAGGAGTGGGATAGATGAAACTGGTGTCAGGAGTGGAACAGATCTTTAAATGGTGAAAGGAGTGGGATAGCTAAAACTATTATCAGGGGTGGGATAGATCTTTAAATGGTGTCAGGAGTGGGATAGATGAAACTGGTATCAGGAGTGGAACAGATCTTTAAATGGTGAAAGGAGTGGGATAGATGAAACTGGTGTTAGGAGTGGGATAGATTTTTAAATGGTGTCAGGAGTGGGATAGTGAGTGGAATAGATAATGGTGTGAGTCTGAGTGGAATACATGGACATGGTGCTTGGACCAGATAGAGATAAATAGTGTAAGGATAAAAAATGATGTCAGGACGATAAGGATATTAATTAAAGAAGATACCCCATAAAAATACTGTCACGGGTGTTTCATTAACCAGTCACCTGAGATAAATTTATTAGCCAATCTGCTAGCTACAGGTGCATTTACATGTAAGTTGTAACACCTCCACAACAACTTTGCCACCACAAACATCACCACTGCACCACCACCAATACCACTACCAGCTGAAAGACAACCGGAACAGATGAAAATGGTGGCAGGGATGAAATGTCAGTACCCAGGGAAAAGGTTGTTTCGCCTCTCCCAGACAGAGTGCCCAGAAATCCTCAGAGAATTGTGTCTGCTTCAGATCTTGTCAAATTTCATAGCCCCCAAAACAAGATTGCACTGGGTGAAAAGGGATGATTGCCTCGCCAACTGTCGCTTTGCGGACAGATGCGGTTAGCGATATGAGAAGGTGAGGACACAGGACTGTAGACAACTTTCTATCAAAAGTGTGTGGGATTGGGGGGGGGGGGAGTGGCTAGACAAACAGTTATCTTGTCACATTGGATTGTTTTTAAGGCTAGTATGAAACTAACAAACTGATGTTGCAGTCTGGTTAAAGACAAGGAAACATCTCTTGTCTGACTCAAATTAGAATGTCTGTCTGCTGGAGCACTGCAATTAAAGGGATGCATCACACCCATTTCAGGAAATAAGAATCTTTAAAGTGCAAAAACTGTACAAACCCAACGTATCCATGTTACTCTGTGCACTGACTTGCTTTTGTTCCTGCTAAATGACCCAGATTGGAATTTGAATGACATTTGATGTTTTTCCTATTTCAGCATGTGGCAAGACATAAAGTAGGGGCCTACATGTATATTTCACCAGTATTTCAAACAGTAGTCTATAGACAAGATGTCACTTTCTGTATTTATAGGCCTAGATGCCATGATTGACTGACAGCAGTTGGGCCTGGTCAAGATCCACTGGTCCTGGATCTCAGAGTCACATCATGACCAGTTCAAGACTAGCTAAACCTATCTTCTGGGTGAGAGTATCTTTATATCTACAGTAGATAGCATAACAACATTGACACTACAAAATGGTTCATTAACTTTATCCATCCACGCACTGGGTCTATTTTTGGAAGGATTTACTCCCTATTTCATCATTCAAATTGGCAACATATGTTTTTATTTCTTTTAATGGCAATTCCAAAAGAGGTGTAACACATTACAATTATATACATATAATTTTCTGGTCAAAAATTGCCAATTTGCATGAGACATAGTGGATTTTCAATTATCAAAAACATTACCAATTTGAAGATTTCTTGATCAATTTTCTTTTGAAAATCCTGCAATTGACTCGAACATTGGACTGTGATAAATGCATGTATAGGCTCGAATTAAAGGGAAACCTTTCCTCCTTCTTTTGAGCTATTTCCTTTATTTTTCTACTCCTAATTCATGCGTAGGTTGTAGGGGATACCTATGGGGAAAATGACCTTCCGTAGGGGAAACGTAGGGGTTTTTGATGATTTGTAGGGGATGTAGGGGGTTTTGACAATTTTCAGAAATATTTGTAATTTTTCCAAGGAAATCCAATTATATTCACCCATTTTGTCCATCTCCGCTGAAGAAATTATGATCAATATTTTGCATTTCTTATTGTATGGTTATTTTTTTAGGGAAAACATACCTTCGTAGCGGAAAAAGTCGATTTTGTAGGAGAAATAGGTTCGTATGGGAAAATATAGGTTAATTAGGCGTAGGGGAAAAGTGTGTCCGTAGGGCGAAATACGCATCGCGGCGATAGGGGGAAATCAAAATTTTGAGTGGCAGCCCTGATGTCAATCAGGAACTTAGGACAGAAGAGGTTTATAGTAAAGGCCATTTCATGAAAAAAAAATGGTTCATGTCTTTGTATGCTTCCTACTAACTCATTACTTCAATTTCACGAACCAAACTTACTATTATTTGCGCATCGATGCTCTTGTGTGTTATCTGTGAATATTTTCCACACTAAAAACGTTTTTGTTGCAGTATTCAAGTTTGAGTAGTAAAAATGTGTCACATTTAGAAAAGGCCATACATGCCTGTACCACACCTAACCTTTTTAACTTTTCAAGTATCAGTATCGAATGGGGATTATGAGGGAATAGAGATATCCAGCAAGAAATGTTAGTTGCAACTTCCAAATCAAGAATGAGGCGCAAAACACAACAGGATTTTGAGATGACAATCTGACTTTTGCAAACAAAAACAAAAAAGAAATTCATTGCCTCAATATAATGATTAGAGACTTTGAAAATTTGCTCCCACCCCATATTATAACAGAGTAGCCCCCTGGCAGCTCCTCAAAAATCATTGCATCGCACCTTACTCGTGGACGAATGTTTCTCATCGTGTCCCAAATCCCACGTTGATGATGATGGAAGCGTGATTGCTACTTGCATGGAATACTCTCAAGGACAATGTTGCTTATTTAGTGTTGAGAAAGAAATTAAAAGACGAGCTGATGTAATGTGAATAGTGTGCCATCCTTGAAGTCATACTGCAACCAACCAATGCATTCCGATAGCGATAGCGGTTGCTTCCCATTATATATATGTATGATATGCACCAACTACATGTAGTCTGTGTCTCAGTGTGATGAAAGATATTTGCGGGGAACATCCAGTATTACCATTGAAATTAGTTGCAGTTTCACAAGATATGTATATTTAATTTGCTGTTGACAAGTACAATAACTATGATTCAGGGCAGAAAATAAGATTTGATTTTTCGGGGCTACTTTCAAGCCCAATCGAGTGATTTTAGTATGTCATACATTGAACCCTATCAGGAAAATTGAGGGCTGTTTGTGATTTTAGGGGGCTGTTTTGTTAATTTGGGGGGCTAAATCACCCTCAGCCCCAGTGTATTTCCTACAGTGCTATGATTGTTGTTATATGTATTTTTGGGTGGTGGGGGAGTGGGGGTGATAATTTGATTGCTGTGCCATAACTGTATGTTATGAACCCATGTTTTCTCAACTAAAACAAATTTACTAATGGGAGTATGAAGCGCAAAAGTATACAAAAATACTTCTACAAGCGTAAAAAGAGCTGAGGGAAGCATAAAACACGAATTTATGACAGAAAAATCAAACCAGACCCCCCAAAACTGATGATTCAGGGCAGAACTGAGAAGAAGGAAGAGGAAGTATATTGGTGACCCGGTCGGAGGTCACCTTGGGCCATTCCATTAGGTTAGGGGTAGGTTTTTAGTCTGAGGGACTCTTCTTCGGGGCAATTGTTCTGCGGGGGAACAATAGCATTTGTGATTTGGTAAGTAGGTTAGTGTCAGTGCTGTAGATTACAGATTATGTTAAGAAGAAGCCTGTGGAAATATCTAAAAGAACCAATCATCAGCAGATATTCAGCTCACCTACCCAATCACTGTGGGACCCCCTTCCTGACAAAAAAAGAGAAGAATACCAGAGTTTGGCAAACCATTATCTGTCTTGTTGATTCTATACATTTCACTCACATCCCTCAATCGTCCAACAATCCACAACATTCCATTTTTGTAGATTGCATATTGCCATTTCTTTCTTTTTATCCATCCCATCCGTGTTGATGGAGTCGTTTGGATTCACTTTTCTTCCTTTTTTTCTACACCTGGGCTTGTCAAGCCCAATTTATTTGGTGGCCCTAAAAGGGTGGGCTAGGCATCACCCAAATACCCATAAAGCTTGGACTAGGCTAATGGGGTGATTGGAGGATTGTGTCAGATAGAGATAGCAATTGGAAATGAAAGAAATAGAATGGGAAGAGTGTGGGGGAAGGTGGGTTTGAAAACAGGTCAGGTAGAGCTAAATATGTTCATGTGAAAACAACAAAAAACAGACAGAAGTAGTTCTGAAAACAGGGTGAAATTGAGTGAAGGTCAAAGTATACAGGATCTACAGTTCGAACTCGATTAACCGGCTACGTTGGGACCAGCAGCCATTAGGATAAGTGATATGGCCGGATAAGAGAGATAATGTACAAACACAGTATAGGGGGGAGGTACACATGCCAGAAGTTGTTGTATAAACAACCCACAGACCATGCACAAATTGCAACAGACCTCCCACATCTGACACTTAATTAACTGTCCCTGATAACCAGCATGTTTCTGTGCACACTTCTGATAAAGGTGTATCAATTACACGTAATGACTGATAAGCCTATTGTCCGGATAACAGAGATCTCCGTATAATCGATGGCCGTATAACCGAGGCCGAACTGTACATGTATTCTGTGAAACACCATGCTGGCATGCTCTAATGTGTTTTCCTTGTTTTATGGTATAAAATGATTGTTCTAGTGAGGCAGGGGTACTTACCTAAATATGGGTATCACTTGTTTATAAATGCCAGAGACTCCAACTCTCCCGTTTTCGGCGGGAGATCTCCCGCTTTGAGTCCATTTTCACAAAATCTCCCGCCCTCCCGCTTGAGTTTGAATTTCTCCCGCCCTAGATGTGTTTCTCCTTTTTTCTCCCGCCCAACCACCTTTTTGAAAAGAAATGAATCTGAATCAGTGGTTTGACCTCATTTAGTGTTGTCATATGTTCAAAAATAAGCCTAAGACAGCAACAGAGAGCTTCTAAAACCCTAAAAATGGCCTCCGGCTGCAAGGAATTTCATGCTTTCCGCCGGTGATGTGGGCTACGCACGCATTAAGTCAGAGTCTCCCGTTTGCTAGGGGTCTCGGCGGGAGAATCTCCCGCTTAAGAGGTGTTTGGGGTTGGAGTCTCTGAAATGCTCACATTTATGATCACTATTATATGCCGAGTCTTTTTGTTCACCAGTTATAGTCAAAGCAATGCAATACATGTACAGTATCTAGATGTATGGAACATATTACCAATCAACTAACAGATCAATCAATCAATCAATCAATCAATCAAATTTACTTTACGTAAATATATGAGTTACATGTACAATATAAGTATTTTTTTCTAGATATTTGAATAAATATAAGATTTATAAAGTACTTCCTCTAAATTTATAGAAATATGTGTCATTAAGGAATATAATGCACATACTGTTTTCATAAACAATGGCAATATGGCATTTATAGACCTGGTGCAATCACTCAAATATCACTAACATGTCCATGACAGTTTAACTGCAGCCAGCAGACAGAGCGAGGTGCACAACATTTACAACATACATGTGCAACAATGGTAGAAATCCATCACCTTGGAATGTCTACACTGACATGTGATGAAATCAACCATCACATTCCACCTGTCACCTTGCATTCATCAAATGTTGATTTCAATGGTCTCAGATCATTGGAGGGGATGGGTCCCACAGATGAACAACATCCAGACTCCGAAACTGTAATGTTACTCAACCTAGATTGTAGACTGAGGATGCAGTGGCAAAAAAGGAGGGGGGCCGGGGTGGGTGGGGAAGGGGTAATAAAATTTGTTGCAGGGGATAGAAGACTCCGTTGGAAAAGCCCCCCCCCGAATACACAATGGGGGAAGGGGAACAATTGTTGATTAAAAAAAACTGACCACCCATCTTACTAATGCTTTAGCCCATTGGAGATGATTTGTTTTTGCTTCAACACGCATTTCCCATAGACCTCGTGACGAGATATCTCGTCACTCGTCTTCAACGGGTTAAAAGTTGTTTAAACTGTTCGGCAACATTCTGATAAGTCATATCTCGTTCAAGTACATGTAAGCCAGATTTATTTATTTATTTTTTTGTTATCCCATTGTAGGCAATTAGGTATTGGTATTTAATACTAATTTGCTATAACTCAGTCAGAGATACCAAAGGGTAAAATCCTGGGTATACTTTTAAAGGTAAATGACATGATTGGGGGTAGTCCTCAACTTGGGCTAAAACTACTCTAGAATCAAGTAAACTATGCAAGGATTCTCCTGCGAAAATCTTGTAGTCAAACGTTGACTCATTCTAAAATAAACAATGTCAATATCACTCGTAGCACAGAAACCTGCTGTGTGGCTCTCTATGGGCTTATTTTTATCGTCCCCGGATAAAATTAAGATACTCCTATCTTTACGCTTGATTCTCCTTAAGTAAACAAATTACAGACAAATCCTCCCAGGTGGGAGATCCACTCCTGCTAGTGTATAGTTGGTATATACTTCAACTCATTTGTTTCTTGAGGCATTTTCAAGTGTTCCCAATCATGTCACTAACCTTTAAGATCTGCCTAAGGAAAGGCAAAGACACAAAGTTTTTGTTGAAATTCATTTATGGTACATTGATGATATAAGTATGTTTGTCTTCCCCCCCCCCC